>PVHX01027127.1:0-19780 GCA_004024805.1 Geosciurus inauris | reverse complement strand
TTTTTTTAGTTGTAGATGGACACAATGTCTTTATTTTATTGCTTTGTACGTGGTGCTGAGGATCGAACCCAGGGCCTCACGCATGCAAGGCAAGCGCTCTACCGCTGAGCTACAATCCCAGCCCCCCTATTTTGTATTTTATTTAGAGACAGGGTCTCACTGAGTTGCTTAGCACCTAGCTTTTGCTAAGGCTGGCTTTGAACTCGTGATCCTCCTGCCTCAGCCTCCCAAACCACTGGAATTACAGGTGTACACCAGCTTCTCCCAAGTTTTATTTTGGTCTGAGCCTGCTGGGAATCCTAGGGCAGAGAAGAAAAAGAATGTTCCATTCTCTTTATAGGTAAAGAGAGAATCCCACACTATTAGCCAAGTAGCATTATTTCCACACAAAATATCTAAACAACTAGTGGTTTTTGGCCAACAATGTGTGACAATGTCTGGAAGCATTTTTTGGTTGTCAACTGGAAAAGGTGTTACTGAAATCCAGTTAGAGGCTAAGAATGCTGATAAAGATCCTGGAACGCACGTTCCTCCAGAGCAAAGAGTTGTGGGGCCCAAAATGTTCATAGTGCCAGGATTAAGACACCTTGTAACTAATCAATGGGGAGAATTAGTCATAATTTACTTGAATCATCTTTCAACTCAGAGAACTGCTTGTGCAAAGGGGACCTTCTGGTTTCCCAATTGGCCCTCTTCCACATCTGTCTTAAGTAGGAATTTTATTGCTCTGAATTCCGAAGTCTTTCCCTGTAAGGAGGTCTACTTACTGTTTTGTGGAATGATGGAACCCAGGGTATCATGTACATTAAGCTTTCTACCACTGAGCCACACTTCTAGCCCCAGATCTACTTATTAAAGCAACGGTAGTTACCACATATGGAATCATGTAAGTTAAACCACCCTTGTAGAGTTCCTGATGTTGAATGTGTTACCAGTAAGTCACAGGTGTAAATATCATTAAATGCAAGATAAAATGTGTAGACAGATTCAAAATGTTAGCCAAAGGGTTAGAGTGACAGGGCCTGGAAGAGAGCCACCTATTGGAGTTTAATAGATGAATTCTCTCCCCTCAAAAGCTCTGGATGTGCTGAACATTATTAAGTCACCAGGGAGAAGAGTAAATAAAACAAAACACATTTTTACAGGAACAAATAAAGAACTTAGTTAAGACAAACTGTGCATAATCATGTCAAGAGGAAGAGATAAGGCGGAGAGGATAGGGAGATGGAACCCTAGGTAACTTCCCAGGCAGTAGAGGACAAACAGTACCTGCAAGTATTTGCTAAGAAACTTACCAAATGGCTATTTTTATATCAGGACTTATATGACTGGGGTCCATGCCTCTCCAAAGGAGAAAAAGGCCTGATTGATATTTTGATTGGGCTAAAGCCTTCATGGATACTTGTGGACACTGAATGCTTTACCCAGGATTGGGCAGGGGGCTGACTTCCTTAAGCCTATAGATCTATATAAACCCCTAGATAATACCCACTCTTTAATAGCCCTCTCTTGGGACCCTTCCCTCTTTGGGAGTTCTGCTTTCTCTCTATTAACTCTAATAAATCCTGTTACTTTGCTATCACCCTGTGTCTATGGATCTTATTCTTCAAATTCAGGAGACAAAGAACCCAACCCCATGCTTTGTGCTACATATCTGGGGGCTCGTCCAGAATCTATGGAAGGGTGAATAAAATGGGCCAATGGCTTTTCTAGGACCCCTAAGCTCCATTCAAATTTTTAGTCCTCTGTCTGAAATAAACAACAACAACAACAAAAAGGGTATCTGTCAGCCACTTAAGGGGAGAGTAGTGTAGCTGCCAGTCTATAAGACTCAGATGATGGAGCCGGGCGCGGTGGTGCACGCCTGTAATCCCAGCACTCTGGGAGGCTGAGACAGGAGAATCACAAGTTCGAAGCCAGCCTCAGCAATGGCAAGGCACTAAGCAATTCAGAGAGGCCCTGTCTCTACATAAAATACAAAATAGGACTGGGGATGTGGATCCATGGTCAAGTGCCCCTGAGTTCAATCCCCAGCACCAAAAAAAAAGAAGAAGAAGACTCAGATGATGGAATTGCTGGACAGGTAGAATCCCCCTTCACCCAGGTGTTGGAGATGTTGATCCTGACTTGCTTCGGGTTCTTTTCTGTGGGAGAAAGTTGGTGCATGGGACAGAAGAAGGCTTGAGACAAATGAAACCCTGGCGCTGCAGAAGGTCTCATGTCCTGAGTCTGAGCCCTCAGGGGTACCAAATTTCAAACACTAGCTTTCTCTTTCAGATTGACTTAGCCCAGTGGTGGAGGGTGACCTCACCTAAAGAATCTGGGATCCTGAGATGAAGCTTAGTATGATCTGAGGGTATCACCAAAGGCACTAACAGGCTTGCACCCCACTTTTTTAAAAATTTTTTTTAGTTGTTGATGGACCTCTATTTTATTCATTTATTTATACGCGGTGCTGAGAATCGAACCCAGTGCCTTGCATATGTTAGGCAAGTGCTCTACCACTGAGCTACAACCCCAGGCCCTTTTTAAAAAACATATTTTCTTAGTTGTAGATGAATACAATATCTTTATTTATTTTATGTGGTGCTGAGGATCGAACCCAGTGTTCTACACATGTAAGGCAAGAACTCAACTGCTGAGCCACAACCTAGCCCTGCATCCCACTTTTGAGAAACATATAATGAAACCATGTTTCTATGAGCATGAGAACCCAGAAGGAATGCCCCAAAGTAGCAGCTTGCCTTTGCTGCCCTCCTGGGAATCCTATAACACGAGGTGTCATAAATCAGCTCTTCCTAGCAAATCTTTACCATTAATGACTCTGGTCTTGCACAGACTTCTCAGACCTTGCTTAACTGAAGGAGAATTCTTTTTTTGTTTTGTTTTGTTTTGGTTTTTTTGTTTGTTTTGTTTTTGGTACCGGGGATTGAATTCAGGGGCACTCGACCACTGAGCCACATCCCCAGCCCTATTTTGTATTTTATGTAGAGACAAGGTCTCACTGAGTTGCTTAGTGCCTCGCCATTGCTGAGGCTGGCTTTGAACTCGCGATTCTCCTGTCTCAGCCTCCCTCAGTGCTGGGATTACAGGCTTGCGCCACCGTGCCCGGCTGAAAGAGAATTCTTACTAGTTAGGCTCACTAATTACATAGACACACAAAGCAGAGGAATACATTTTACTGTGGCCATCTTTTATCATCGAGCACTGAATTCGGAAATGTGATAGTGGCAGGGGAGGCCAGTAAAGGCCACTAATTCTGGATCCCCTGGGTCTTTGGCATGTGGCAAACAAAGACCTATGCATCCTCACTGATCAGGCAGCAATAAATCTGGCAGGACATGGGCATTAGAGAGGTGGGATTGCTGACCACCAGAAACTCATTAGGGAGATGTCCCTATGAGAGTGGGCAGTTTCTCTGGCATGGGCACCTGAGTTCTGTTTTCTCTTATTCAGATGGGAGCTTTGATCTCAACAGTAATGCTAGGTTCACAACTAGCCTGCATACTGAAAAATTGGGACAAGTCTGACCCACAGATGCTCAAGAAAAAGCACTTCATTTTCTTCTGTAGCCAAGCATGGCCTCAATACAAAGTCTCTGAAGGAGAATCATGACTGTCAAAGGGAAGTGCACATTTAATACCAATGCAGCTTAGCCTGTTTTGTAAAAAGGCAGGAAAATGGTCTGAGGTTCCCTATGCGCAAGCCTTCTTTACCCTAAGGGAAAAACCCAAATCGTGCCAACAAGGTAAATTAAGTTCAGCTATCATTGCTACCCTAATGGAAGAAGCCCCAACTAAGGAAAAATCTGAAAAATCCACCAAATCTCCACTTCCTGTTATCCTCCTGTCAATGGTCCACATGCCCCCCTTAAATCAAATAGTTATCAAGAAGTTAGTATCCTCCATTCTGAGTGAGGCCCAGTCCCCTCCACCAAAGCCTTTAATGATAGGCTCAGCACAGACAGACCAACATTTATGATAAGAGATAAGAAACGCATCTAAGGGTTTCATGTTCTCCCAGGTTTACAAGTCACACTGGTATGGTGGATAAATCTGGAGGCTTGCACTTTTTTCATAGTCACCCATGAAAGAGGAAAGAATACCAGGGGACACCCTAATCATAATTGAGACAAAGGAGCAGCAGAAGAGGGGGCTGGTAAGGCCCATCGAGTCCAGTCCTTTATCAGTCTCTAGCATGTTGGAAACAGAGACTCATCATAGGTCATGACCACACTGGTAAGACAGAAATTAAATCCAGTAAGTAACATGAGAGGAGAGGCCAGAGCTGCTGACCTTTAGAGGTCCCCAAATCAAGGAGACATCCCCTAGCTAAAGAGAGAGTTTTCTTGTTGCGGGTGCCCAGGATCTATTCTCTTTCATTCATCTTCCAATGAGGTAGGACCCTCAGCCTCAAAAATAAAATGTGCCACTAGCCTATATTTTAAAAATTGGGTTTGCTGGGCGTGGTGGCGCACGCCTGTAATCCCAGCAGTTTGGGAGGCTGAGACAGGAAAATCACGAGTTCAAAGCCAGCCTCAGCAAGGTCGAGGCGCTAAGCAACTCAGTGAGACCCTGTCTCTACATAAAACACAAAATAGGGCTGGGGATGTGGCTCAGTGATCGAGCACCCCTGAGTTCAATCCCCAGTACCAAAAAAAAAAAAAATTGGGTTAGATTTGATTCTTACACACTAAAAACATAAAAGCCTAATAATTTTCTGTATCCAAGCCTGGCCTGATTACCAGCTGGGGGATTAAAAATGGCCTCTGGGGCTGGGGTTGTGGCTCAGTGGTAGAGCGCTTGCCTCGCATGCGTGAGTCACTGGGTTCGATCCTCAGCACCACATAAAAAATAAATAAATAAATAAAATAAAGATATTGCATCCATCTACAACTAAAAAAAAAAAGGCCTCTGAAGGGCCTGGGGTTGTGGCTCAGTGGTAGAGCACTTGCCTCGTATGCGTGAGGTATTGGGTTTGATCCTCAACACCACATAAAATAAATAAATAAAATAAAGATATTGTGTCCATTTACAACTAAAAAAAAAAAAAGCCTCTGAAGCCAGGCACGGTGGCACACACCTGTAATCCCAGCACTTTGGGAGGCTGAGACAGGAGAATCGCGAGTTCAAAGCCAGCCTCAGCAATGGCGAGGCGCTAAGCAACTCAGTGAATCTTTGTCTCTACATAAAACACAAAATAGGGCTGAGGATGTGGCTCAGTGGTCGAGTGCCCCTGAGTTCAATCCCCAGTACCAAAAAAAAAGGCCTCTGAAGGAAAACACAAACTTTAACACCATCTGACACCTAGACTGGTTTTTTAAAAAATTGTCAAAAGTGCTCTATGTGGAAGTTTTTGGCCTCTCATGCTCAAAATGGCAGCTCTCCTCGCTTCTTAGCTGCCTATCTAGTCCCATCTAAAATGTAAGCTGCATGAACAAGTGCCCAAATCAGCTTGAAACCAGAGAAGGAAAAGGTGTCACTTTTAAATCCAATCTACTGTAGGACATAAAAGATTGTTTTTTCTTGCACTCTAGGATTCTGCTCTTTCAATGAGTTCCTTCCTAAGTGGCTTTTTCTTCTCTTCACACAGGCACAAAAATAAATTAAAAGATCTCATAGGTACAAATTTCCTTTTTCTTAAAAAACTTTTTCTGAAGGGCTGGGATTGTAGCCCAATAAAAGCGGTAAATAAAAGTGGTAAAGCGCTTGTCTTGCATGCGTGAGGCACTGGATTCGATCCTCAGCACCACATAAAAACAAATAAATAAAGATATTGTGTCCATCTACAACTAAAAAAAATTTAAAAAAAAACCTTTTTCTGAGGACTTCATGTGCTTCCAATTTCTTTAAATATCTCAGCTGACTCTAATCTGATCCAAAATTGCTCTCTAGCCTGATAAACATGTTCCATGTGCTCCTTTAATATAGTGATTACAGCTGTGTCATTTTTTTTCAAAGTCTTTATCTTATTCTAAACTCAGGGTTTTCTAATGAATTCATCTTTGGTCCTGTACCAATTAGTCTAGTTTTGTCTATCTGGAGTTTCTAGCCCTCTGTTTTTTTCTGCTGTTTTTATTCAGAGGCCAAATGTTCAAGGGTTAACTTAAATACACTGGAAAAGGAAAGAGATCTCCCTTGAAGAGTATGAAGCAGGAAAAATAAACAGTGGTGCTGGTGGGAGTGAACCTGCCCCCATGCAGGACAAGCGGCCACCTGAACCTTTGATTTCAGCATCCACCATGGATGACAGACTCTGCTCCTAACGTCCCCAACAGGCCTGCCTTATATCTGAGTCATACTGCAAGAATCTGTAACATTGCCAGGCACGGTGGCACACACCTGTAATCCCAGCGCTTTGGAAGGCTGAGACAGGAGAATCACGAGTTCAAAGCCAGCCTCAGCAACTGGAGGCGCTAAGCAACTCAGTGAGACCCTGTCTCTACATAAAACACAAAATAGGGCTGGGGATGTGGCTCAGTGGTCGAGTGCCCCTGAGTTCAATCCCCAGTACCAAAAAAAAAAAAAGAAAGAAAGAAACAAAATCACTACATGTCTTTCTAAGTGGCCAGCAGCCAATTAAGAAAACATTAGCTAGAAGAAAAAATAGGCCCAAATCTTCATCATGTTGGATTAGGACCATACTTCCTTAACAAGAATCCTATAGCACAAGAAGTAAAATCAAGAATCAACAAATGGGATGGATTCAAACTAAAAAGCTTCTTCTCAGCAAAAGAAATAATCAATGAAGTGAACAGAGAGCCGACATTCTGGGAACAAATCTTTGCCATACACACATCCGATAGAGCACTCATCTCCAGAATATATAAAGAACTCAAAAAACTTAACACCAAAAAAACTAACAACCCAATCAATAAATGGGCCAAAGAGCTGAACACAAACTTCACAGAAGAAGATATACAATCCATCAACAGACATATGAAAAAATATTCAACATCTCTAGCAATCAGAGAAATACAAATCAAAACTACCCTAAGATTTCATCTCATGCCAGTCAGAATGGCAGTTATCAAGAATACAAATAACAATAAGTGTTGGCGAGGTTGTGGGGAAAAAGGCACGCTCATACATTGCTGGTGGAACCGCAAATTGGTACAACCAATCTGGAAAGCAGTATGGAGATTCCTTAGAAAACTTTGGAATGGAACCACCATTTGAGCCTGCTATCCCACCCCTTGGTCTATACCCAGAAGACTTAAAAACAGTGTACTACAGTGCTGCAGCCACTTCAATGTTTATAGCAGCTCAATTCACAATAGCTAAATTGTGGAACCAACCTAGATGCCCTTCGATAGATGACTGGATAAAGAAACTGTGGTATATATACACAATGGAATATTACTCAGCAATAAAATAGAATAAAATTATGGCATTTGCAGGTAAATGGATGGAGTTGGAGAATATCATGCTAAGTGAAATAAGCCAATCTCAGAAACCAAATGCCGAATGTACTCGTTGATAAGTGGATGCTGATCCATAATGTGGGGAAGGACATGAGAACGATGGTGGAACTCTGTTCACAGGGGTGTAAGCGGGGAGGGGGCATGGGGACAGTAAAGGTGATGGAATATGATGGTCATCATAGCCCCAACTTTATGCATGACTGCATATATGTTGTGATTCTATACAACTTACAACTAGAGAATTGACATGTTATCCTCTATCTATGTACAATGAATCAAATTGCACTCTGTTATCATGTAAGCCTAAATAGAACAAATAAATAAATTAAATATGAAAAAAATAAAATGTGCTTTGGTAGGGATTAATGAAATAAATTAGGGTTCATTCACAGGTGAAATATTATGCAACCATAAAGATGGGGAAGCTGTTTATAAACTCAATACAATCCATGCTATACTATTAATTGAAAAAAGGACAGAAAAATGTGTGTAGTAGTTACTCCATGAATAATATATATACGTATATGTGTATGTGCATATTTATCACAAATAGGATATGTATTACCCATAAACATGTGTGTTGTGTATGTAAAATCACAAATTAAATCTGTAGAGCATATCTATAGTGGTATATAAGAAACTGGTAATACTAGTTGCCTTCCTTGGCAGGGACAAAGTATTAGGAAAAATGTGTACTTTGTGTGCCTTCTTTGTACCTTTTGATCATATGTGTGCATATATTACTTATTTTCAAAATTAAACTATAAATTAATAATAAAAAATAAAACATTAGCATCTATAAAATGTTTAAAGTGCAACATTTATTGCTTTTAAGGATTTTCCTTTGGTAGGAATAACTGACTTAAAGTGTTAACTAGACTTGTCTGATACCTTGGTTTTCATAGGGAACATAATGTTAACAACTAGAATGAATAAATTAGATTTAACACAAATGGGATTAATATTCATAAATATGTTTATTAAAAGAGATTAATTTATAGCCGGGCACAGAGGTGCACGCCTGTAATCCCAGCACTTTGGGAGGCTGAGACAGGAGAATTGCGGGTTCAAAGCCAGCCTCAGCAATGGTGAGGCACTAAGCAACTCAGTGAGACTCTGTCTCTACATAAAACACAAAATAGGGCTGGGGATGTGGCTCACTGGTCGAGTACCCCTGAGTTTAATCCCTGGTACCAAAAAAGAGAGAGAGATTAATTTACAAAATTAAAATACTGAAACATTAACTGATAAATACAAACTCAAGTAATTTGGGCTTAAGTTCTATAAGACTACATATTTTGGAGTTTATTAAATGTGTTTTAAAAATGTTGGTAAATGAAAAGTCAGTTTAAGATAGCTTTGTTTCTGGGTCGTCACTAAAAACAAGATGAGTAAGAGTTAAAATTACACGTATTGTTCTACAAGCAAGGAACAAAAGAAAAAAACTCAGTTTGATGGAAAAAAATTTGCTACATTATCTAATGGCAAAAGGTGAAAGAACAAAAGCAGACTGAAAGAAAGTTCTGCTTGAGATTTTAAGAATTTTGAATAGTAGGTTAAACATGGAAACTCTGTGTATTTGTGTTCAGCTTTTGTGAACAGTGAATTAACCCAGGAGCTTTGTTATCAGTTCCTAAGGAACCGCACAAGGGTATGAAAAGCTGACTTTCTGGAGAAATCATGATGATATATGTTAAGCTCTTTGAGAGGATTTGAAGATTGCATTGTAGTCAAGAATGTACAGTGAAATTACCGCATGCAGCAATGTAGAAACATTTTGCTTTTTATTTTTATTTTTTTTTTGGAACTGTGGATTGAACCCAAGGGAGCTTAACCACTGAACCACATCCCCAGACCTATTTATTTATTTATTTATTTATTTATTTATTTATTTATTTATTTATTTATTTATTTAGAGATAGAGTCTTGCTAAGTTGCTTAGAACCTTGCTAAATTGCTGAGGCTGGCTTTGAACTTGCAATCCTGCCTCAGCCTCCTGATCTGCTGGGATTATTGGTATGCACCACTGCGTCCCGCCAGTTGAAGTTATTTAAGAGTTTTCTAAGGTCAGCTTTTAATGTACTGATATAAAACAAAGTCTAATTCTCTATGTTTAAAAAATGACAAAATTTTCATAAAACATTGATCTGATCTTATTTATCAAGGAACAATTTGTGCTGGGCATGGTGGCGCACACCTGTAATCCCAGTGGCTCAGGAGGCTGAGGCAGGAGGATTGCAAGTTCAAAACCAGCCTCAGCAAAAGTGAGGTGCTAAGCAACTCAGTGAGACCCTGTCTCTAAATAAAATACAAAATAGGGCTAGGGATGTGGCTCAGTGGTTGAGTGCCCCTGAGTTCAATCCTCAGTACCAAAAAAAAAAAAAAAAAAGATAACTTCTTATGTCTATTATGTTTTATTAATTAGGGTTTATACCTATTTTAAAGTTTTTAAAATGATTGTTTTATACCTCTGGTTAAACAAACAACTGTTATTTTAGGATATTACAATAGAATTGACACCCTAAATTTATGCAACTGGAGATATAGATACAAATGAAAACTAAATATGTTTGTCTGAGCTTTGTCTATGTGTTCTGTAAAAGCAAGTGAAATAAAAGTTATGTAGGGGGGCTGGGATTGTGGCTCAGTGGTACAGTGCTTGCCTCGCATGCGTGAGGCACTGGGTTCGATCTTCAGCACCACATAAACATAAATAAAATAAAGATATTGTGTCCATCTACAAATAAAAAAAAATATTAAAAAAAAAAAAGCTATGTAGGCTTGATACAGGCATGATAACCAGTGAAGGCTCTCTTTTGAACATTGTTATCTAACACAAAAGGGCCACACTGCCATTTAAAAACTTGGCTTACATCTGTTTGCTTTAGCTACATAAATGTTTCATTGTTATATAAATGAGTTGTATTTATATATCAGATAATAAGTCTATTTCTGATACCTCACCTGAGTTAAGGCTCTGCCTCACCTTACTCCATGTTAGGATGGTGCCAAAATATGCCAGAATTAAGCACATTTAAAGTTATATTAAAAAAATAGATTTTTGTTATAAAGATTACTGTGATCTCAGGCTGGGGCTGTAGCACAGTGGTAGAGCACTTGCCTAGCTTGCGTGAGGCACTGGGTTCGATCCTCAGCACCACATATAAATAATAAATGGATAAAATAAAGATCCATCAACAACTAAAAAAAATATTTTAAAAAAATTACTATGATCTCAAAATAAACAAGGGAAGCTGGGCACAGTTGCGCACGCCTGTAATCCCAGCACTTTGAGAGGCTGAGACAGGAGAATTGCGAGTTCAAAGCCAGCCTCAGCAATGGCGAGGCACTAAGCAACTCAGTGAGACCCTGTCTCTACATAAAACACAAAATAGGGCTGGGGATGTGGCTCAGTGGTCAAGTACCCCTGAGTTCAATCCCCAGTACCAAAAAATAAAAGACAAATAAAAAACAAACAAGGGATATAATGTAAAATTAAAGAAAGTTAAGGAATTATAAAAGTTATTTAGGGTTGTAAGAGAGCTGTAGAAGAAAACGAAATTTGTAAAGGATTTCATATGTGAGGAGCTAATAAATTAATAGGTTTTGTAGAGGCTAAATAGATATCAAATATACCTTAGTGCTATTATAGATAGTGTGTCTCTTGGTTCGAAGCTATTATATAAACTAAATCCTCATACAACTTTATAACTGTTGCCTATTAGTATTTTACAAAATTACTACTTCTAACAAAACAACTTGAACTAATTCAAGACAATAAACCATCAACTGCAGGGCAGAGAAGATATAAATCTGACTTTTAGTACTAATACTGACCCAAATTAGTTTAAAAGGGTCACTATAAAATTATAGACATTAAGGTTAGAACCCAGTTTCCTAATTCAACAATGGTGAAACTGGCCTGCTGGATGTCTAAAACCAAAACTTGGAGACTAAGGAAATAGAAGGGCTAAGATAAAGGGCTAAGATAAAGTTCCTCTGAGGTGAGCTAGAACTCAGGGAATGATGGGACTTCTCTAAGGGCCCTGCAATTCTGATGAGTTACTTGACCTCCTAACTAGGGGGATTGTGAGGACCCTAGAGAACAGGAAGCCAACCACAGTCTGCAAAGAAGAGGGTCATTGGAAAGGGAAAAAGTCTCTGATGTTTCTGAGGGGAGGCACAGGTGGTCAGCAAGACTGATCCATCCTGGCAGATGGCACAACTGGTAGAAGAAAGCTAAAGGAGACAATAAGCTTCTCAAAAATTCCCAAGAATGATCCCTGATGAATCTCTGCTGACTGTTAAAAGTAGATGGAAACAGGATCAATTTTTTACCAAATTGGTCTTGAACACCTGGCAGCAAAGTACAACCAAAACAGTTATACAGGGACACTAAAAAAGGCAATGGCTCCCAGTAGCTCAGGAGGCTGAGGCAGGAAGATCACAAATTCAAAACCAGCCTCAGCTACTTAGCGAGGCACTTAGCAACTCAGCGAGACCCTGTCTTTAAATGAAAAAGAAAGAAAATAGAAAAAAGAAAAAAAGGCAATGGCTTTTTTAAAACTTTTTTAAAAATTCTAATTAGATTTACATGACAGCAGAATGCATTTTGATTCATTGTACATAAATGGAGCACAACTTTTCCTTTTTCTGGTTGTACACAATATAGAGTTACACCATATGTGCAGTCACACATGTACCTAGGGTAATGATGTCCATCTCATTCCACCATCTTTCCTGCCCCCATGTCCCCTCCTTTCCTCTCCCTTCCCTTTGACCAAAGTTTCTCCATTCTTCCCATGACCCGCTCCCACATTATGGATCAGCATCCACTTATCAGAGAGAACATTTGGCCTTTGGTTTTTTGGGACTGGCTAACTTTGCTTAGCATGATGTTCTCCAACTCCATCCATTTACCTGCAAATGCCATAACTTTATTCTCTTTCAATGCTGAGTGATATTCCACTGTGTATATATACCAGTTTCTTTATCCGTTCATCTATTGAAGGGCATCTAGGTTGGTGGCAATGGCTTTTTAATGTAAGTTGGGACGTACACTTTTTTTAAATACTTTGTTCCTTTTTAAATCTTTTTGTAGTTGTAGATGGACACAATATATTTATTTTATTTATTTTTATGTGGTGCTGACGATTGAACCCAGGGCCTCACACATGTGAGGCAAGTGCTCTATCACTGAGCCACAATTCTAGCCCCTGGGACATACACTTATATCAGTCCTCCCAAAAGTAAGTAAAACTAGGAGGCTATATAGAAAGAGTCTTTGTACAGGAGGGTCTGATACATACCACAAAAGATGCTGCCAGTGTGACATGTTTGTTCTAAGTCAATTTGAGACCTGCAAATTTTCCTAACCTCCTATGTATGTAAGCTCAATTTGGTTTTCACTGGTATTGATTATTTACCTCTAATATTTATCCCCCAGATTGGTCTAAAAGATGTAATGTGGCACATAAAAGCCCTAACTGACTTTACCAAGAGTGTCCTAAATGACACAGATAAAGGGAATCCTTCTGCTAACACAGAGGTAAGGCCAATGAGTAAACTATTTTACAAAAATCAGATGGCATTCCATAGCTCAAGGGGAAACCTGTGCCATTATAAAAATTAAAAGTCATGTATAAGCTGGGCGTGGTGCCACACGCCTGCAATCCCAGCACTTTTGGAGGCTGAGACAGGAGAATCTCAAATTCAAAGCCAGCCTCAGCAAAAGCGAGGCACTAAGTAACTCAGTGAGACCCTGTCTCTGCATAAAACACAAAATAGGGCTGGGGATGTGGCTCAGTGGTTGAACCTTTGAGTTCAATCCCTGGTATAAAAAAAAAAAAAAAAAAGTTGTGTATATTTTTTGCAACTCTGCTAATATTTCTAAAGCCTTAAATGGCCTCCACTCACAAATAAATGACATGTGAGACCACACCTTAAATTCTAACAACTTACTATCTTCATGGTCTTCAGAGGCTGGCTGATAACACTGATGGTTTTTTTGCCAATTGTTTGCAGAAAATAATGATTTGATGTCTTGTTTATTGTTGTACTAGCATGATCCTTACCCTAAGTATATGTTGTCCAGTCACCTGCCAACCCCTATCGTGGATACCTGTGCTGCCCTGATGCATGAGATAACTGCAGTCTATTAAACTCCAAATGGTCATGGAGCTGCTGCCTGCCATGGCAGTACCACCTGACTTTTATAGGGGTCCATTAGATAGGGCTCTGTAGGGGGACCCTGGTTGCCAGTCCCCTCTCAACACCCCTTTTCAGCCTTAAGAAGTTACAGCTGTCATCACCCAAATACCTTAACAGCAGTTAGAGTTACCTCTCCAGAGGGTGGAATGACATTAGGAAGAAGAGAGGAGGCTGGGAGGATAGGGAGATAGGCCCTTGGGTAACTTCCTGGCTATTTTAAAATCAGGACTTAAGTGACTGGGGTCCATGCCTCTCCAAAAAAAAGGAAAATGCCTGATCGATATTTTGACTGGGCTAAAGGCTGCATGAATAGCTCATGACACTGACTGAATGCTTTCCCCAGGGTTGGGGAGGGCACTGAGTTCCTTAAAACTATGGATCTATATAAACCCCTAGACAATAGCTGCTCTTTAGTATCCCTCTTTTGGGACCCCTCCCTCTTTGGGAGCCCTGCTTTCTTTCTATTGCTCTAATAAATCCTGTTACTTTGCTCTGACCCTTGTATCCGTGGATTTTATTCTTCAAATGCATGAGACAAAGAACCCAACCCCCGCTCTGCACTACAGTAACACTGGTGCTTAATTTAATGCCACTAACCTTGGATTTGGCTTTCTCAGAGAGGGCAGAAGAAATGAAATATGTATATCTGGGTGTTTTTTTTTTTTTCTTTCCTTTTTTGTGGTGCTGGGGATTGAACCCAGCGTCTCTGCATGCTGGGCAAGCACTCTACCACTGAGCTGCACCCCCAGCCCAATATGGTCTTCCTTGAGGTCTCATACTACTGCTGGTACAAATTTCTGTTTTAATTTCTATTAGTTACTAATGAAAACATCCTATTTTAATTGTGTTTTAGTGTCCAAGTTAAAGCTGAGAAAGGGAAAAAGGAAAAAAAAAATCACAGGCCACTGTTAGGGTAAGAATTCTCTAGAAGAGTGGATTTAAAAAAAAATTTTTTTTTTTAGGTGTAGATGGACTCAATACCTTTATTTATTTATTTTATGTGGTGCTGAGGATAAACCCAGTGCCTCATGCATGCAAGGCAGGCACTCTACCACTGAGCTACAGCCCCAGACCTAGAAGAATGGATTTTAAGTGATATGTAAACTCTAAGTACTAATAGTTCATTCCAATGAACTTGTCTTTGCTTTCCAGTTGTTAAATATTGACTCATACCTAAGATATAAATATATGTATTTGAGGAGGGTGCCAGGGATTGAACTCAGGGGCACTCAACCACTGAGTCACATCCCCAGCCCTATTTTGTGTTTTATGTAGAGACAGAGTCTCACTGAGTTGCTTAGCGCCCTGCTGTTGCTGAGGCTGGCTTTGAACTCATGATTCTCCTGCCTCAGCCTCTCGAAGTGCCAGGATTACAGGTGTGTGTCACCTCACCTGGCTAAGATATGTTATTTTAAAAAATACTCCATATGCCCTTGAAGCTTGCCACAAATATTTAACCTTCTCCTTCCTGTTTTTTAAAAATATTTTTAGTTGTAGATGAACTCAGTACATTTATTTTGTTTATTTATTTTTTTTTAATTTTTTTTAGTTGTAGATGGGCACAATGTCTTTATTTAATTGCTTTGTATGTGGTGCTGAGGATCGAACCCAGGGCCTCACGCATGCGAGGCAAGCGCTCTACTGCTGAGCTACAATCCCAGCCCTATTTTTTGTTTTGTTTTTAATGTGGGTGCTGGGGATCAAACCCAGTGCCTCATGCATGTCTAGGCAAGCACTCTACCGCTGAGCCACAACCCCAGCCCTCCTTCCTGGTTTTTATAGTTCCTCTATTTGATGTCTTCTTAGTTTCTCCATCAGACTGTCAGCTTCCTACTATGAACCATTGAGTTCCTAGTTTATTTTTTTAAGTGTGAACCAGGTGTAGTGGCACATGCCTGTAATCCCAGCAGTTTGGGAGGCTGAAGCAGGAGGATCTCGAGTTCAAAGCCAGCCTCAGCAACAGCAAGGTGCTAAGCAACTCGGTGAGACCCTGTCTCTAAATAAAACACAAAAAAAGGACTGGGGATGTGGCTCAGTGGTCGAGTGCTCCTGAGTTCAATTCCCAGTACAGAGACAAAGGAGGAGGAGGAGGAGGAGGAGGAAGAGGAGGAGGAGGAAGAGAAGTGTGAACCCTAGTGCCATGGTGCACACCTGTAATCCCAGCTACTCAGGAGGGTGAGACAGGAGGATCGAAAGTTCCAGGCTGGCCTGGACCACTTAGTAAGACTCTGTCTCAAAATAAAAATTTAAAAAGGGATGGGTATGTAGCTCAGTGATGCACCCCTGACTTCAATCCCCTGTACACACAGAAAAGAAAAAAGAAAAGAAATAAAGAGAGAAGAGAGAAACAAAGAGAAGTGTGAATCTGCTATAGATCTGAGAGTGTAATACTAATGGAAGAGTCAGTGTTAACTTTTTTGTAAAGGTTTATTAGGCACCTCTGATTTATTTCCTCCTCTTTCATCATTTAAAAAATGGTTCCTACCACTTGTTTGGTCGTTGGTGAATTCTTACCAATATCTGGAGATCGTTCTGCCAGGGCACAATGAATTGATCCAAACAAGTGTTGATATCCAGTGTAGCTTTCCTGCAGCTCATCAGTCCTTTGTTGCTAGATTCTAAAGCACAGAGGTGATGATGGTGGGCTTCTTCCCCTTCCCCTCCCCCCGCCTTCTTCTTCTTCTTCTTGTAGTACTGGTGATGGAACCCAGGGGTGCTCCACCACTGAGGCAATCCCAGCCTTTTTATTTTTTTATTTTGAGACAGGGTCCTGTTAAGATGCCAAGGCTGGCTTTAAACTTGCAATCTTCCTGCCTCAGCCTCCCAAGTCTCTGGGATTGCAACTATGCACCATCATGCCCAGCAAAGAGGTTTTTTTGTTTGTTTGTTTTCCCATTGTTGGGCATAGAACCTAGGACCTCCCACATGATAGGCAAATTCTCTACCACTAAGCTACACCCCCAACCTCCCCAACCCCTGAAAAAGGGGCAAAAATGGGGGACAAAAGGTTTACTAAGAGCAAAGAGTTCTTATTCTAAGGTTCATATTTTCCTGCACCTTGGGCAATACTATAAAGACTATTTACTACAAAACAACACCCATTGCCTGATTCATATTACAATTGCTGTATGTGCTCAAATAGCTTTTTAGGCTCAAAGTGGTCAGAGGAAAAGGTACTGCAATAGATACTGCAATTCATAAGCAGCTTTACAGAAGAGATCTCTAAACCCAGCTCTAAATGACAGTGTCCTTCCTCAAGATTTACTCCCAAACTTTTTTGCACAACACACATTTTGCATAGTTGTAAATTTTCCTTTTTTTCCCCCACTAAAAATAATCAGATCTACTAGAGCCAACAGAGGCTACATTCCTGTCGCTGAGAACTGTTTCCTGGTGTTTCTTTATGTCACCATACCATAACGTGCTGAGCCCTTCCCTTATTTGGCATTTGGATTATTTCCAATTCTTCACTCTTATAAATAGCACATGAACATCCTTGCACAAATTAAATTTTTTCCCTTTTGGGTTACTATTTCCTTGGGGTATATTCCCAAAACTGGTATTACTAGGTCAAAGGTTTAAAAAGTTTCATAGCTCTTTTTGCCCACTGCCAGAATGTTCTCTAGGCAGACTGTGGTGCATTTGAGCATTTCCAATGTTTAGCCAGATTTCCCACGATATAAAATAAGATTAACTTTCATCTTTTCTTCCATAATCTTCAGCAGGGGAGGGAGTCATAAAATTTCAAAACAAAACAAAACAAAAGATGGAAAAGCACTCTTTTTATAGCCAAAGATGTGTTCTTTCAGACTATGACTGTAATGTCAGCTGAGGACATCTGAGGCCAAACTAGTTCAGGTACAAATTTAAGCCTGAAAGTAGGTTTGGGGTGTGATGTAGCTCAGTTGTAGAGCACTTGCCTAGCATTTAAGAGGCACTATATTCTATCCCCAGTACTGTAAAAAATAAAACAAAAGTCTGTAAGTGATCATGCAACTTTTTTTTTTAAATATTTATTTTTTAGTTGTAGACAGACAGAATATCTTTATTTTATTTTTATGTGGTGCTGAGGATCAAACCCAGTGCCTCACGCGTGCTAGGCGAGCACGCTACCACTGTGCCATAACCCCCGCCCGATCAAGCAACTTTTTAAGGAGGGTGGAGAGAGAGGTGAAAACTAATTTTTTAAATACCATTTTCTCTGCATTGCTGTCTTTGGGGTGATGTCTCTAGCAGAGAGAGAGAGACATAAACTGTTTCTGTGCCCTTGAGACTCAAGTAATCCACCATCTGCAGGTGACTTCTAAGAATCATAAATGCCAGTGTGTACAGCTTCTGAAAATTTGTTTTTTTCTGTTATGTTTGATAACATGTATTAAAATGCAATTTTTGAGGCAAAAAAAAGAATCATAAATGCTTTCAGACTTTAGTCTCCTTGATTTAAAAAATAACAATTTAATCCAAAACTGGGTATGGTGGCATGTACCTATGCTCCCAGCTATTCAGGAAGCTGAGAAAAGAGAATCACAAGTTTGGGGTCAGCATAGGCAATGTAGCAAGACTCTGTCTCAAAATGAAAAAAAAAAAGCTGAGGATGTTGCTCAGTGGTAGAGCACCCCTGGGTTCAATCCCCAGTACTAAAGAAAAGGAAAAGAAAAAAGAGTGCTGGGATTGTAGCTCAGCGGTAGAGCGCATGCCTCGCATGCAGGAGGCCGTGAGGCCCTGGGTTCGATTCTCAGCACCACATACAAAGCAATAAAATAAAGACATCGTGTCCATCTACAACTAAAAAAATACTTAAAAAAAAGAAAAAGAAAAGGGGGCTGGGATTGTGGCTCAGTGGTAAAGCGCTTGCCTTGCATGCGTGAGGCACTGGGTTCGATCCTCAGCACCACATAAAAACAAATAAATAAAGATATTGTGTCCATCTACAACTAAAAAAAAATTAAAAGAAAAAGAGAAATGACTTGACCATATGTAAAGGATATACTTGAGTATCTACTGTCAGATTCTCTTCTAAAGTTCTGGACAGGCAAGGTGGTAATTACCTGTAATCCCAGCTACTTGGGAACCTAAAGCAGGAGCATTACAAGTTCTAGGTTGGCCTGGGTAACACAGTGAGAGCCTGCCTCCCCTGACCACCCCCAAAATTGATTATGGTGAATGTACAACTCTGTGAATATACTAAAAACCAATGCATTATACATTTTAAGTGGTGCATTTTGTGATATAAATTATATCTCAAAAAAGCTATTACTACTGGGCACAGTGGCACACACCTGTAATCCCAGCACTTTGGGAGGCTGAGACAGGAGGTAGAGACCCTGTCTCTACATAAAACACAAAATGGAGCTGAGGATATGGCTCAGTGGTCAAATACCCCTGAGTTCAATCCCCAGAACCAACCAAACAAAAACCTCTTAGCAAATGGCCTCCAAAAGTCTGCTCCATCTGAACCTTGTGTACATCATCACCATCACCTCATTTCATATACCAAAACCAAGGTCCTCTTGGTTCCTCCAATGTTCCACAATCCAGCCCTCTTCTGGGCAAACATCCCTCTTCTCAGAACACTGTTTCCCCTCTTCACATAGTTCATTCCTCCACATTTGAGGTCACTTTCTCAAGAAAGCCTGTGCAACCCCAGTCTCCATCAAATTCTCCTTGCTGAGTTCACCAAAGCTCCCCTTTTACTTTCCTCTCTATCAAGAATCAGCTTGTGGGCTGGGATCGTAGCTCGGAGGTAGAATGCTTACCTCACATGCGTGAGGCACTGGTTCAATTCTAAGCACCACATAAAAATAAACAAATAAAATAAAGGTATTGTATCCATCTACAACTAAAAAACATTTAAAAAAAAAAGTCAGCTTGTGATTATTTGAGTCATGTCCACCTCCCCACTCAGCTCTTCCATGAGGGTGGCTCCATGTCTGCTCTGTTTGGCTTTGTCCTTAACCGCAGTGCCTAGCCCAGGCCTCCTACATAAGAAGACCTCAGGACGTTTTTGTTCGGCCGTAAATGAACAATATATGTCCATTTACCCCGCACTTAGAAAACCAGCTAACAGATTATAGATTGAAGGAGTTTAAAATTCCACAAATGACTCAATAAAAAGATATTCTCAAGCACTACCAATTCAAAATTAGA
>PVHX01027126.1:0-19806 GCA_004024805.1 Geosciurus inauris | reverse complement strand
TGGATCTCTGTTCACAGGGGTGTAAGGGGGGAGGGGGCATGGGGACAGCAAGGGTGATGGAATATGATGGACATCATAGCCCTAACTTTATGTATGACTGCATATATGTTGTGATTCTATACAACTTACAACTAGAGAATTGATATGTTATCCTCTATCTATGTACAATGAATCATTTACACTGTTAACATGTAAGCCTTAAAAAAAAAAAAAAAAGAATGGCATTCAATGCCTTTCACAATCTACTCCAATCTTAAACTGCTTCTTTTCCCAGTATTTCCTTCTGTTTCACCTACTCTCTGGCTTTTCTGAATAAGCCATAACATGTATTTCAAATGAGAGCTCAAAGCATCATCTCAATTTAGTCTTGTTTTCTCATTTTTTAGGAATGAATAAATAAATTCCACTATACAGTCTTGTTTGCTCATTTTTTAGGAATAAATAAATAAATTCCACTATACTTACAAATCACATTTTTTTACAATGATCACTAGTTTCCACTGAAAGTAGTTAAAGTGTGCCAGGCACTTAAAATAATTGCTTGTGTATCTACTTGAATGTAAGGACCCTGTAAGATGTTCTTATTCATCTTGGTATTCTCTATAGCCTAACACGCAATGCACAGAAACTCGACTTACTGCCCTAGCAAATTAAAATTATAGACAAGGTGACAAATATTATTAACATTTCACTTAAGTTTCGTCTACTTTTAAACTTACCTTGACTGATTTCCAACACTAAAACAGACGAAGAGACTTAAAACAAAAACTTTCAGAAGCTAGAAACTATGTTTGGACCAGTCTCACCCTTTGGGCTGTTTTATTTATTTTTTGTTCTGTTTTTAGAACTAGTTTAGCTGCTACAATCTAAGATGGGGAGGTTAGAAAACAATGAAAAGCCACAGTACAGCAATATGTCTCCAATGCAATCATCTCACACTTCAGTAATTTCAAATTTTTAAGCACGTTAAATTTAAAAAACACATTTGAAGTTTAAAGTTATTCTGCATAGTTTAATATTACTAACAAAACATCTCTTTCTGCTTTAAAATACTGATAAATTATATTGAAGAATAAGAGTGTGAACAGATTTAGTTATTTTAGCCTACCACTATTCAAGTACTAAATTAAAAAATGTGGTTTCACAAGAAATAAAACTTTTGAGTTGTTCTGTAGGTACAGCCCACCATAATAAAGAACCAGGAAAAAGAAGCATGATAACAGCAAATGGAAGAGAATGTCTTAAGATGTATGGAATACTGAAGTCTAATTAAGAACTAAAAGTAGGCCAACAGACATAGCAATCTGAATATTTCAACACAGAAGAGGAGACCCATTTCTGATATGGGGAAAGTTTTCTATAACTATCTCATTGAAAATGTTCTTTATGGCTTTAGTTTATATATCCATGTTCTCTTCCATCCTAATTGTTCTTAGGTTTGGTCTTTTTAATATTTGCCAGAGTTCTTTGTATTCTGGACATGTTCTATGATTTTTTCCCTTTATTGTATTGTGTACTCAAGATCATGTACACTGTCTTCCAGAACTAAAGTTCTATTTCCTATGCACTATATAGTCCAATTTGTTAGTGATGATTTCAGATTTTTTAAATTTGATTAATTATTTCTTTGATTTCTGGGAGTTCTGCTTGGTTTCTTTCCATTGTTCTATTTATTTATTAAAGGGGTCTTTTATCTCCTATATTTTCTCTCTTAATTCCTTCCTTACATCTTCTTTTATTTCATTAAACCTTATATTAACCATATTTTTATAATCCTTCTCTGGAATTTTGTCCATATCACTATTAGTGGGACCTTTTATTATGGTATTATAAATTTGGGGGGGATATTTGCCTGTTTCCTCATGATTTTGGAGGTCTTGGGCTTGAGAATCAATTGGGGTGAATTCCCTACTTCTATATGTGTCATTTTGTGGGTACTTATTTGTTTTAGAACTTCTCTTTGTGATATGTTCGTAGAAGCCAAGGGATTTGACCTGAGGTCCCTCTCTATTCCTCCTAGGGTCCTTGTTTTAGATTTGGGAAGTTTGTCTCCTCAATTTTTGATTTGGAGAATGTTAGGGCTCAAGTGGAACAGATGTGTGTGTGCAGTGAGATTCACCATTGCTTGGCTGAGATGTATTTCCTAGCTCCAAGATCTGTATTCTGTGATTGTGAAGTATCTCAATTTCTTTATGGCCACACTTACTGGGGAACCAGAAGTGACCCTAATGTCAGCAACAGATGTACAACTTTATGATAAATGTCTGGTGTCTACTTGGAAAGCTATGAAACTATGTGCCACCTATATAGAAGTCATGGGGTCAGCATTTAACAATGGTACTAACAATTTAAAAAAACATGAACTAGAAAAAAAAAGAGGAGGAGGTTCATGAGAGTAAATGGAAGTAAGGAGGTAGCATATGTGAGTTTAAGTTATTTCAAGATACTTAGAAATAGGAAAAAAGTTTAATGGCAGTGTGGAAAGCAGGCTCAGTTTCTCTATCATATATATAAAACAGCAGTTTTCAGACTGTGCCTAAACCTTTGTTACAACATTTTGTAACACACCAGTTTGCCATAAGCTACTCCATTTTGAGTTTAAGGATTGAGGTGGAATGATTCCACACCTTGTTTATACAAGTAAACCACCACCATCTGCCAGGCAAGGCATAGACTGATAAATGAATCATGCTAGTAAGAATGATCACTCACACTTATCAAATTAGTAAGAAGCACATGGATACATGGCATATCAAACTCATACAGGAAAACCAGATCTATCAAATGATGCGACCCCTAGAGACCCATAAAAGAAGAGGCATGCCAAAACTAGACATGGCAGCATTGTGACCCTATCACCTGGTCTCACTCATCACAAGCCTTGACCAGGAAAATCGCTATAGCAATAAACCTCTGGATCACTGTTCTTGATCTTTATCAGAGTGTGGTTACTCTTCTCCGTAACCACATCAAAGTCCCACTCTAAGCTGACATCTCAAGCTGACAATCCAAGCTGACCCTGTGAAACTGTCCAAGATCTGAATCTTGGCCTAGAGTAAGTTCCTATGCTTTGACAGGTCTATGCCTTGAAGTCCTGAATAAGTTCTTCAGCTGGCTGGTTCATAATCTTACCTAACCACCTACAGTGACTCTGCATCCATATGTGCTCTCTGCTGTTTGCTCTCAGTTCAGCCTTCTGAACCATTTCTTAGCCTTTCTATAAACTATATAACTGTATAAAGTGTGGTGTGAGACTTGTTATAAATATTATAAATTAAGATTAGAATAAAAGAACCTGTGATTGTCTGTCTAGCTTATGACTATCAGGTGACCCACAAGTATTCAGTGAACTGCCACCAAGAAAAGTGGTATAGCCTGTGAATTTATCATTAGTCAATAAATTCTGACACTGTGGAAAGACACAAAAGTGATTATAAGTTTGTGTTTCATCTATATATTAATGATAGCTCTCTCATTACCAGCAAGATGTCCTGGAGTTTTGTTTTTTATAGAAGGTATTTCTGTAGGCAGGGATCAGTGGAGATAAGAAGGTTTTAAGAGGGTAGAAACAGAGAATATGAAAGGATTAACACTGGAAAAGAGATAGGCCATCTACTTTTCAAAGAAAAGTCAGAAAACTAGAATGGATAGAGACTTTGATTATTTAAGTTCCATTTTATCTTCTAGCCCAAGAACAGTGCCAAAATAAAACAATCAAGGCCAAGGGACCTCAAATACAATGAAACATCAGTATCAACTATGATTATAATACTGGTATTTCTTTATCTTATGAATTCCTCCATTTAAAATAAATGTGAGAAATTAGCACATAGAGAAGAGCCCAAATATCTTCTTACTATACCACCGGATTATATTAAATCTAGCTGCAGCTTAGTGGTAGAGTGTTTTCCTAGCATGCAGGAGGCCCTGGGTTCAGTTCCCAGCGTCAAAGTCAATCAATCAATCAATGAGACAGCAAGCAAGCACCAAATAAAAACATAAGAAAAATTCAAACAAGCCAGATGTGGTGGCATAAGCCTGTAATCCCAGTGACTCAGGAGGCTGAGGCAGGAGGATCCCAAGTTCAAAGCCAGCCCCAAACAATTAGCAAGGCCCTGAGTAACTTCCTGAGATCCTGTCTCTAAATAAAAAATAAAAAGGACTGAGGTAGCTCAGTGGTAAAGTGCCCCTGGGTTCAATCTGTGGTACTTAAGAAAAGAAAAATTTTCAAAAAAATACTGAATTACTTCCACATTTACAAATAATGGAGTCAAGACTAAGAGCAAAGTCTTTGTTGTTATCTAACCCTTACTCTGGGTTCTTGGCCCAAGGCCTCAAAAACCTTTGGAATTTCCTTAATAATAGTATGTTTGTTATGCTAATGAATGATTCACTCTAGGGCCCCAGGTGGCTCAGGATGGAGGTGTTTACCACAAAAACCAACCACTGTGATTTAAAGGTTGGGACTCCAAGGAAGGCCCAATTTCCCAGGAGGAAAAAAAAGCTAGATACTGGGCTCAATCACAGCCAATGACTTAATCAGCCATGCACAGGTAATTAGGTCCAAATAAAAACTTTGGATATTAAACCCATAGTGGTGGCACATGCCTGTAATCCCAGCACCTTGGGAGGCTGAGGCAGGAGGATCACAAGTTCAAAGCCAACGTCAAGCCAGGCATGGTGGCGCACGCCTATAATTCCAGCACTTTGGAAGGCTGAGACAGGAGAATCATGAGTTCAAAGCCAGCCTCAGCAATGGTGAGGTGCTAAGCAACTCAGTGAGACCTTGTCTCTAAATAAAACACAAAAAAATAAGGCTGGGGTTGTGGCTCAATGGTCAGATGCCTCTGAGTTCAATCCTCTGTACAAAAAAAAAGAACTTTGGATACTAAGGCTCCACTAAAGCAGGTGGAGCTTCCTGGCTGGTGAACACACTGATGTTCAGAGAGGGCAACAGACCCTGATAATAGAAGGAAAAGGCACACATAGAAGCTCCACATTTCCTCCCAGAGCTTTTGTGTTCTGAACCTTTTTATTTGGCTGAAACTGTAATCATAAGCACAGCACTTCTTTGAGTTCTGTAAGCTATTCTCGATTATCAAACAAAGAAGGGGGATTCACCTCCAAATTTATAGTCAGTCAAAACTGTGGATGGTATGAAGACATCTCAAGTGCTGCTGGTATCTAAATAAGGGCAACCTTGTGGAGGATTAAACTTTTAACTGTGGAGCCTGATTACCTTGAGAACTATACTATATTGCAGAATTCCCAATTGGCATAAAAACAAAAGTTTTTAAGCTTATCAAGTAGTGACTGTAGCAACTATTATTTAAAAAAAAAACAAACAGCCTTGGACATTTCATTCCTCAAACTTAGGTTATTCATACAGATAATGATTTAATAAGGCCCCATTCACTCACATAATATCCATGCATCTTGTACTTTAAACAAGGAAATAATTCTTGAAATGTCTATTCTTGAAAAGTCTATTCAACTCTCTTACAGTTAAATAACCACAAGGGACTCTCAAGAAATTATGAGTCCTTTACCTATTCTGCTTCTATCTAGTCCCATGTTTTGAAGGGGCCATCTGAAGAGTCAGGCATGATGGTGCACAACTGTAATCCTAGCTACTCGGAAGGCATGGACAACACAGAGTAAGACACTGTCCCCAAATTTAAAAAAAAAAAAAAAAAAAAAAAGGCAGGACAACAATGGAAATGAAACACCTGCAAATTTAGCAAGTAACCTGATGCCATTTTTCTTTTCCTGGTACCAGGGACTGAACCTAAGGGCCTTGTGCTGGCTAAGCAAGTACTCTACCACTGAGCTACACCCTCAGCTCTTAACTTGTTTCTATTTGTTTCTCTTGTTATTTTTTGGTACTGGGGACTGAACCCAGGGGCACTTAAATACAGAGCTACATCCCCAAGCCCTTTTTACTTTTTATTTTGAAACAGGGTCTCATTAAGTTTCTTAGGCCCTCTCCAAGTTGCTGAGACTGGTCTCAACCTTGTGATCCTCCTGCTGAAGCCTCCCAAGTTGATAAGGATTATAGGCATTCGAGATCAAGACAGGCAATTTGTCCCTACTTGTGAATTTTGCCTTTTCCTTTAAATAGCAAGACAATAACATTGCCCATTGATTTTTGAAGGGTTAGAGCAACTTGTGTCTCTTTTTCTCCTACAATTGTTACACTTTATCTAATGACAAAAGAAAGCTATTATTAATTCAAAGATCTTTGAGTTCTTAAGAGCTAGGGGGTACAGTAAGTTCAGTGATAGTGCATTCTGAACCCTGAGATAGATTACCAGCACGGGGTGGGGGGAGGGTAGGGGGGGTGTCTTTGACTTATTAACAATACACTTAATATTTCATTTGGTCATTCAAAAACAATACATTTAACATTTCATATTACAGAAGTAAAACTAAGTACTTGTCAAGTTAATCCTATACAAGAGTAAAATCAAAATTTTAGGGAAAAAACTGATCATCTACTTTTGATAAGAACTCCACAAATTATTCCTTTGAGAGTTTGTCATCTAATTGGGGAGATGAAATACATACATGAAATGACAGGTTCTTAAGCAACATATTTGTAAGTTCCAATAAGAATACAAACTGATGATTATAAGGGCTAATTAAAATAATCAAACTGATAAGAGATTATGGAACAACCATTTCGTTTTCCATTTAATAACAAAGGTTTGCAATGGTCATCCAGATACAATATCACTTAATTTGTAGTTGTTACTTCATGTCCAGGATTTTCCAGCATAGATTTATAACATTAACACATAATTTGTTGCATTTAATGCTTAAGGAAAGTTATTTTGGTATTTAAATATGCTGCAACTTCTGCTAAAATTTTACTAAAGCATTATTTTTACCTATCATTTGAAGGTAAATTTGCAGTATCTACATGCAAATTCAGCTCATGTCTGACATTTTTATGTGCCAGAGGATGGATTATAAAAACAAAGAATCATGAAGAAATTGGCTGACAGAAAAAAAAAAAAAAGAGAAGAGAGAATATTTAAAACTAACAAAAGTAAAGAATATAACTAAAGTCTATTCAAGCACACAATATAGACTCACAAAAAGATTTCACCTTTCTAAAAGGTGAAAGATGAACAGATCTCATCAAAGATTCTTGTAAAAGTCCTTCTAAAACACAGAAAATTTCATTAAGTCTCAAATAAAATTGTGTTTCTTACAGTAAATATAGCTCATCTGGAATGGAGAAAGACAAAATCATCTAATTAGTGATACAGAAAGAAGAGAAAGTTGGTAACTAAAAGGACTGTAAAGGTGTGTTACAAACATATTTCTAATATTTGGTCATAAAACAATAATTACGTAAAAGTCTCAGAAAAGGAACAATACATAATCATTTTTTCTGTCAACTGAAATTAGGGAAATAGATAAACAGAAAGATAATCAGAACTAAACTAGGAAAAATTCTTCTTTAGCTGAGGGCAGAATATATTGAGATAGAAATCTACCTATAGGCCATTTTCCTGATGTATAGAACAAAATATATGATCATATGAAAACTTATTTAATGAAAATATAAATCATATATATACAAAATTTAAAGGAAAAAAGATATTATTCAACAATTCATCTAGGTATAATAATGACCAGGAGGAATTTACCAGAGTTAAGACTCTACATACAGTCTATGGGCCGATTCTCTAGAACTGGGAGTATGCCATGTTTACTTTTTCATGTGTCACATCTAAAGCTTACATTGTCAATTTGGAAATAAGATGTTTTGAGTTCTTTTTTACTAAAAGACAAATTTATAATCTCACATATACCAAAATTTTAAACAGAGAAAATTCTTATTCCCAGGAGAAAAGTAAATTAAGTTAGTAAAAAATGTTTTCCACGTGTTATAGTGTTGCAATATAGTAGCCACTAATAAGGTGATCTTACCATTAAGTTATCTGTTGAGTGATTTCTTTGGGGTAGTTTCTTTCCTGAATAACTACAGAAAAGCTTACAGTTTACACACAAAGAAATACTCAGAGTCTGTATACTAACCTGGCCCAGTCCAGGCATACCTCCTCCAAGTCTAAGAAGTCTGTCCATATTTCTAGAAAACAGAAACAAAGGAAAACGTTTCTAAGCACAAAAGTGTTTGCTCAATTGCTATCTATATAATTCACCTTCAGTCACTCAGTATGTCAAAAATATTGGTGGTAATTACAACACAACATCAGACTTCCTGTTAATTAACACCACATATTAATTCAAGAAGCTGTCTTCCATGCTAATTAACAGACCTTATTTCACTGCTTTGGTTTTGGGTTATCCCCAGTTTTAAAGACAAGCAATCTTAGCATACTTTCAAAACTTTGCTATCATTAAGTTAATTATATTTTCTTATTGTTATCTAATAAAGTACCGGAATGAGGAAAAAGTACCTGAAATGCTTATCATATGTATGATTGAATCTCCTTCAATTTGTCCAGAGTGTACAAATAAAAATCCTCACTTTTAAATTAAATTTTAACATCCTCATTAGTAAGTTCTGTGCTAATTAACTTACAGCTTGTCAGTTATCATCAAAACTACATGTGAAAGACATTGTGAGCACATTATGGATCTCTGAATTAGCATCAAAGGCTTTTTAAAAAATGAACTCATTATCCTAAAAGAAATACTAAAGAGTAAACATTAAGTGCATTAAGATAGTGTTCTAGTACCTACATAGATGTTTTCTGTTATTTCAAATGTTGTAGTGATATACATCTCTCTCTTTTTTTTTTTTTAATTTTTTTAGTTGTAGATGGACACAATGTCTTTATTTTACTGCTTTGTATGTGGTGCTGAGGATCGAACCCAGGGCCTCACAAGCACTCTACCACTGAGCTACAATCCCAACCCCGATATACATCTTTTTGACTAAGGAAATCCAGCTACTATTCTGAATTATAATTTCAAAGTTAATCAATACAAAGAAGATTAACTTTGGAATATCTGTCTGACTTATTTTCAATGTTTAGAATACAGAAGATAAGCTTATCAACTTGAGAAATTAACAGAAGAAATGAAGAAATTACAAGTGTTATCCAATTTCAAATACACAAAAAGTAATCAAATTATCATTATTATTAGTTGTAGTCTTTTTGAATAATTATAAAAAAATATCTTTGGAAGAAAACAATAATTTTACTGATAGCTGCACAGCTGAATCAAGATTTACTACAGATTTTTCATAGTTACTTAATAGCTATAGTGTATCTGCATAAATTTGGCCTAAGTAACATTTTATTACAGTAACTAATTTCTATCATTTATATATGTTCTTTTTTTCAAATTACTTTTTAGAAGGCCTTGGAACTGGGCACAGTAGTACACACTTATAATCCCATTGCCTCCAGAGACTGAGACAGGAGGATTGTGAGTTCAAAGCCAGCCTCAGCAACCTAGCGTGGTCCTAAGCAACTCAGGAAAACCCTGTCTCTAAATCAGAAAATACAAAAAAGGGCTGGAGATGTGGCTCAGTGGTTAAACGGCTCAGGTTCAATCCGTGGTATCAAAAAAATAAAAGTCCTAGATCTAATCTTTTTAAAAAAGGAAAATAAAGCATTTTTTACTTGAAAATTGTTATAAATTATATTTCAAATTAAGTGCTAAGGGATTAGTCATTTATCCATGTTGTTTTATTACTTGGAACTATCAGATAAACTAAAACTCAATAATGTACTTATGATCATTGTATTTCTGCCCAAATATGTTTGTTGAATCAGTAACAATTTAATCTTGCTAATATTTAACAATGTTAATATTGCCAACTTTGTTCATAAATTCCACATGCAGAAAGGTGCACAAATGGCACAGTCCTGGACCCTTCACAAAGTATATACACTTATGTAACCACCATCTAGATAAAGAAACAGAACATTATCCAAACTTCAAAAATGCTTCTCAGGCTGGGGCCAAAGCTCAGTGACAGAGTGCTTGCCTATCATGTATGAGGCACTAGGTTCAAGCCTAGAATGACTTAATAAAATAAAATACAGGAATTCTGTCCACCTACAACTACACAAAAATTTTTTTTTTAAATTCTTCTCAGCTGGGCGTGGTGGAGCACGCCTATAATCCTAGCACTTTGGGAGGCTGACTGGAAAATCACGAGTTCAAAGCCAGCCTCAGCAATGGCAAGGTGCTGAGCAACTCAGTGAGACCCTGTCTCTAAATAAAATACTAAATAGGGCTGGGGATGTGGCTCAGTGGCCAAAGGCCCCTGAGTTCAATCCCCGGTACTTTAAAAAAAAAAAAAAAAATGCTTCTCAAACCCCATTCCGGTCTCCATCGCTCTGCAAAGGTGGGATTCCAACTTCAGCAGATTAGTTCAGCACGGATTAGTTCTCTTGTTTTTAATTTCACATAACCAGAATCATATATACTTTTATGTCTGGCTTGTTCCGTCGAAAATGTTTTTGAGATTCACAATAGATAAATTCATTTTTAGAAATGAAAAGTCAAGAAAACTTGACAGTCCAGACAAAATTTCCTCTTTACAACTTTAATTTGTCCCCCCAATAATATTTACAAATAAAATCTCCATTAAATCTCATCAAAATTCTTCAATTCGAATACAGCATTCAATTCATGACACTTTTGTGTGTGCATGCACAGTACTGTGGAATGAACCCAGGGCATCACACATGCTGGGCAAGCACTGAGCAACAGCTCCAGCCCTTTTTTAAAATTTTACTTTGAGACAGGGTCTCACTAAGTTGCCCAAGCTGGCCTGTGATCCTCCTGCCACAGGCTCCAAAGTAGCTGAGATTACAGGAGTGTGCCACCACACTTAGTAATGTGTAGCACTTTTGAAAGCCTGAAGACAAGAAAAACAATTTCTGTGTATTTTAAAATATTAAAGACATTTTATCTACAATATTTACCAAAGAAGAAGGAAAATTTTTGGACTATTTCAAGTTTACAAAATTAAAAGCCGGTAGGAAAAAAAATACAATAAACTTTAGAATAAATATATTCAATATAGGCCAAAGTGGATTCCCAGATGTGTTCTATTTACCTATTCCTCCTGTGTTGTTTCTGATGACTTTACACAGACTCCAGATGCTGTGAAGAGAAATGAGCCATGTGGGGAGCAGAGGGAAAGAAAATCTTAGCAGGTCAAATTTGTGTTTTGAGAAAAATTAGATGTCTCAACAAGTAAGAAAAAAATTTTAACAAGTTAAAACATTTAAGGGAGGATGATCACATTTAATAAAAACACAAACATCTGGAAATGAAACATATTGATCAATACTCCAAATCATACTACTTTTTAAAATCTGGTTATCTATCACATATTCATAATTTTATGCCCAGTAAAAACAACACATTTTCACAGTATTCATCATATCCTGCCTGCCATAGTTAAAAGTAAAACACATTATTAAACCTCACCTGTTCAGTAAATCTAACTCTTAAGGTGTCAAGCTATAATTTCTTGGATTTGAAAAATTTCTTCTTAATTCAAACTCTTGCTAATTCTGGCAGATATAATGTTTCCCAAGTATTTATTTTCTTTCTCTCCTAAAAAAAAAAAAAACAAGATACAATTATTTTGAGAATTAAGGAGAATATTTTTATACCAAAATCTTTTAAAGAAGCAAAATGCCTAAAAATGAAAATAATTTTTCCCCTGGTGCTAGGCATGGAACCCAGGACTTCATGCGTGCTGAGAAAGCATTCAACATTAAGTTACATCCCCAGCCCTAAAACTGTTTAATCACTTCCCGAGAGCATGGAATGATTCACTATCCCAAGCAGCTAAAGAGCATAATGATTAATACTGCATCCAAATTGTTTGTATATTTCATTTCTTAGCATTAACTTTAGGGACTGACATGTTATGGTGTTTAGTCTCTCTGGAGGTCTTACAAAGAACAAAATTTATATTTTTAAACAGAACAAAATTAATTCTATTATGCAATTGGAATGTTAACCACACATTACAAATCTATGATGTATTATGGGAACTTAGTGATGTCATTTTTCTTATGCCTTTAAAAATGTTATTCATCATTCTTGGAATTAATTCATTATTTCTTAATTATTTATGGCTATGCCCAAAAAGTTTAAATAAAAAGAAAACAAAATAGTAAGAACTACATAAAATAAGGCAACAGTGAAACAAATTATAGCTACCGAATCATCCTTCAGTTCTGTTTGCTCAAAGCATTGATTCAGCTTTTTTTAAAAGATGTAAGACTAATGCATCATTTGGTAATCTTTTAGCTTTCACTGAACACAGTTGAGAACTTACATTTTTTCATTTTCTACCCATAATAGCAAAGGAAAGAGAACTAACAGAGAGAAAAAGGTTCACAATTATTAAAAAAACACAAACTGAAAGCAAAGAAACAGGTTAAAAGTACTCTAGTTTTTACTAATGACAATAAAATGTACCATGAGTTTATGAACTGTGGTACTACTGACATTCTAGACTTCTTTGTTGTGGACAGCTGTCTTGCATACTTACAGGATGGTTGGTAGCATCCTTGGCTCTCTACACACTAGATGCCAGTAGAACCTATACAGTCATGACAATCAAAAATATCTCCAAAAACCAAGTGTAAAGGCACAGCCTATAATCCCAGAGACTTGGAGGCTGAGGAAGGAGGATCACAAATTTAAGGACAGCCTGGACAATTTAGCAAAAACCTGTCTCAATAGAAAGATCTAGGGATATAGCTCAGCAGTAAAGTGCCGTGAGTTCAATCCCAAATACCATTAAAAAAAAATCCAAATATTGCCAAATCACTCTCAATCAAGAACCAGTGATATAAACAAAAGCTCAAACTGCATACATCTTAAGAGGACAATATCCTAGATTAATTTTCTCAATCTTAAGAATGAAAAAGGGCTAGAAACAATTTGGCAATTCCTTCAAAAGTTAAAACACAGAATTATCATATGACAGACCAATTCCACTCCTAGGAATATACCCCAGAGAACTGAAATAGCTCCTTAAAACAAGTACAGGTACATGATATTTATAGCATTACTATTTGAAATAGCCAAAAGGTGGAAACAGGGCTGGGGATATAACTCAGAAGCACAGCACTTGCCTAGCATGCTTAAGACCTTTGGTTAGGTTCCCAGCACAGAAGGGGGAAAAAAATGTTTACAATCCAAATGTGCACCAAAGACAAAGGAAAACAAATTCTACTATATACATACAATAGAATACATGGAATACTATTCTGCCATAAAAAGGAACAAAGTACCAATGGATACATGTTACAACTTGGTGGAACTTCAACATTCTGCTCTGTGTAAAAAGCCAGGCATAAAAGGTCACTTATCATGTGATCCCACTTACATAAAATATTCACTAAATCCACAGAGACAAAATGCAGACTGGTGGTTGCTAGAGGCTGGGGGAAAAGAGGAAAATGGAGAAACTACTGAATGGATACAGAATTTTACCAGGAATGATGAAAACATTATGAAACTAATTTAAGGTTGCAATTGTACAACACTGTGAATAACCTAAATGATACTGAACCATTCACTTTAAAATAGTTAAAAGTTAAAATAGTTAATCTTATGTGAATTTCCCCTCAAAATTAGATTTCTAGCCAGGCGCAGTGACGCACGCCTGTAATCACAGCACTCTGGGAGGCTGAGACGGGAGAATCGCAAGTTCAAAGTCACCCTCAGCAATGGCAAGGCACTAAGCAACTGTCTCTAAATAAAACACAAAATAAGGCTGGGGATGTGACTCAGTGGTCGAGTACCCCTGAGTTCATTCCCTGGTACAAAAAAAAAAGATTTCTAAGACCCAAAAAGAAAAAATGACAGTCTTACTAGTCAGTCATTCAACACGGAGTTCACCACATACCATTTTGCAATAAGCCTGTTTTGCTAAAAAGATAGGTAATGTATTCTTTGATCTTTTATGATACTGACAGTTCACACATGGACAAATGCTAAAGTGTACAAAAAGGTGAATAAAAAGAAATAATGTAGAAATTTAAAAAGTCACTGGACTAATTCTAACTGGTGTTTATACATCTAAAAATAAAAATGTTGCAATTATAGAGCAAAGATGATGGCTATTCTCTACTGAACAAAATTATGAGCTGTGAATGGTTTCAAAAGTACTGTAACTAGAAAAATGAAAAAGCTCTGGAGATGGATGGTAGTGATGATGGTGGTTATGAATGGTGGCAATTCAACAATGCAAATGTACTTAATGCCACTGAACTGTACAACAAAAATGATTAAAACAGTAAATATTATGTGATATATATTTCACATCCCACAAAGTATAGCAAGTGTATGAAGAAAACCAGAACTAATAAGCTAGGGATTATCAGAGAAGTACATGAACTTTTGTTTGTTTTTTTTCTGGTAGTGCTGGGGATTGAACCCAAGGCATACACATACTAGGCAATCACAACAGCACTGAGCAATTACTCCAGGCACTACAGATATATTTGAAATATAAAATTGATCTTTACCAGACAGGTAAGTTCCAGGTTTTATACATAATGACTGATGAGCAGTTAATTACATTCAAAAGATGTTGCCTTTGGATGCACATATACCTTCAAATAGCCGGGCATGGCGGTGCATGCCTATAATCCAAGCCGTTTGGGAGGCTGAGACAAGAGGATTGTGAGTTCAAAGCCAGCCTCAGCAACAGCGAGGCACTAAGCAACTCAGTGAGTTCCTGTCTCTAAATAAATTACAAAATAGAGCTGAGGATGTGGCTCAGTGGTTGAGTACCCCTGAGTTCAATCCCTGGTATTTCCCCGGCCAAAAAAAAAAAAAAAAAAATCACAAAAATACAGAATAAACATTTGCATTTGCTATGTGTAAGCTTTATTAACATTTCTAATATAATTGTTTTTCACTATCCCCTATCTTCCTTTCTGCATTTTGTAAAATGACCTAAAGATGCAAAAACTAAAAAAGGTCCCCTGGACCCAAATGGGAAATGGTGAGGACTATTTTCCTGGAGCTATGACTCTGCAGTTAAGAATGCCAGGATTCTGGGCTGGGGCTGGGGCTCAGTGGTAGAGCACCTGCCTTACATGTGTGAGTCACTGGGTTTGATCCTCAGCACCACATAAAAATAAATAAATAAATAATAAAGATATTGCGTGCATCTACAACTAAAAAAAAAAAATTAAAAAAAGAATGCCAGGATTCAAATACTGGCTCTAATATTTATTAGCTCTGTTAACCTATCTCAGCCTCAGTTCTCTCATCTGCAAAAGGGAAATAAATACAGCATCTCCTAGAGCTGTTTAGAAGATTAAAGACGACAATGGACATAGAAAAATATTTAACAAAATGTCTCGCAAAAAAAGAAAAGTAAATAGTAAATATTAGCATGCTGTCATTAGCACACAAGTATGCAATCAGCACAGCTATTAGTACAGACCCTCCTTCCTCACATAGTCTGCTACTTAATGGGTTTCAAAACACCAGGCATGGTTCACAGTACTAAATTAGTCATATTGGAAATAACTTGCATTTTGCAGAATTTAGCAAAGACATTCATAAAGTGTTACACCATAAACTAAACAAGAACACTTTCAATTCATAGAAATAAAAGCAATACAAAAGTATAGATTTTTTTACACCTACCAAAAGCTGAGGACTTGGGCTGGGGATATAGCTCAGTAATAGAGTGTCTGGAGTACAAGAGACTCAGGGTTTGATCCCCAACACCACCAAAAAAAAAAAAAAAAAAAAAAAAAAAAAAAAAAAAAAAAAAAAAAAAAAAAAAAAAAAAAAAAAAAAAAAAAAAAAAAAAAAAAAAAAAAACAGAAAAAGACTCAAAAGATCAATCATGAAAGGATGAACTTTATTTAAAATATTAAGACAATAGAAATAAAGTGTCTATACCTAATATAACATCATACATATAGTAATGTTTAGAATCCCAATTGGCAAAAATAAGTATTAGTACTTTCAAATGTTGATAATTCTTCACTTTTTCTTAATTTCTCAAGTTAATATCTAATTAGAACTTAATATTGTTAGATCATGTTCATGCTAGATTTACAATACATCATTTAAATATTTATAGATAATTTATGGAACCATGGATAAGACTAAAAAGCAGATCCTTCAAAATTACATTAATTTGAATTTTTCAACTTTTCAAATTTTTTACCAGGGATTCTAGTATACCAAAAAATGTATAATACAAAATCATGATGTCCTTAGCTGTTCAGGCTTATCACTGTTTCCTAGTTCACTGTTCATTTTTCACTCCCTGATCCATTCTGCAGTTAAATACTATTCTCTTGACTAATGCTAAATCCTGTTCTGATTTGTAAGAAGTAATTATAAACATTTTTCTCACTCTCTTAAAAATGTTTTTAGGTGGAAAAATTACAAAGAGTTAACATTAAACTTAATTATATAAATAGGATTTCGAAAGCAAGATTATTCTCCAGTTTAGAATAATGAGGACAGAATTAAATATCTAAGTGTCTAATCACAGCATTTACGTAAAACAGAGTACATGCTTGTGCACCGAAGAAATTTAGTGGCTTGTTTGGAAAGAATGTATCATTGATAATCTCTTACATTATAAAAATATTTAAAGTAAAAACAGCAGTGTAGAGTAAGAAAGGCTCTGGAACCACTCAACCTATACTTAAATCCAGGCTTCACCACCTACTCACTATATTATTGGGATCAAGTTACCTTTCTCTAGATTCTAGATCTCACCTATAAAACATGTTCTTGCAAGTTCATTGTCAGAATAAATCCAAAGTTATCCAATATACTGCTTGGAACATTCCGAGGAACGCAATAACTGTTGTTATTGTTATTTCTATTATCTTAAAACTGGAAGAGATCATTCAATCCAATTCACTTGTTTTACAAATGAAGGCACCAACATAACACAAAGCAGAATATAAAATGTCAAATGAGCCAGGAGAGGTGGCCTGTAACCCTAGTGGCTTCGGACGCTGAGGCAGGAGAAGCTACCCTCAGCAACTTAAGGAGGCCCTAAGAAACTCAGTGAGAAACTGTCTTTAAATAAAAAAGGGCTAGGGATGTGGATCAGTGGTTAAGCACCCCTAAGTTCAAACCTTGGTTGCAAAAAAAAAAAAAAAGTCAAATGAGTGCAACAAAGGTATATGACAAGTTCATGAGCAAGAATTCACATGAGTATTCAGGTAAGGCTTTCACAGGCTGACAATGATTTATGAAAAGAACATTCTTATAAAATTAAAAACCAAAAAAGCACAATTGCTTCTTGTTACTGATTTTCAGACAAGTGGTTCTGAACACAGATATTAAGCAAGTATAAAAATGGGATGAACCCATGTCAGAGGTTCATCGAAAATCCAGTTTTTCAATTAGAATGGCAATGTAACATTAATAAGAACCTTGGAGGGGAAAGAAAACTTAAAACTTTCTTCTCTTAGCAAGATTTAATTTTGTTCTAGGACAAATTCAAGACAATAGTTAGGCTTTCCCCTAAATACCACTTCACTAGACACAACTGTAATTAATTCTAGGTCACGATATGTCTCAATCTCTATAAATGCACAATAAACCCATGCGATTTATTTCAAACATGCAATGTAAACTTGAAATAAACCACTTGGTAGCCTTACATCAAGAAGGCCACCACAACGTTAATCATCTCCCCTGAAACTGCCTTCAGTTTTTTATTTCAACATAAGTGTTGGCTTTATTCGCATTAAGTCAGCATCACTAAAAACATACTTTTGTAAACAGTAAAAAAAAAAAAAGTCAAACATTTTCACATTAAAACCACAATTTTCTGAATTAATCTTTAAAGCCTCTCTTGTCTTTTCTATGAAATTTTTATTAATGTTTGGTTATTTTAATTTCTCGAATTTTTCGATCACTCATTGGATTTGTATTTGGACTCCTCTGAAACTTTAGTTATACTTTTGACAGACACTGAGCTGAGTTCCCAAGAAAATTAAGTTCCAAGAGGTAACACACAATTATTTTACTGAAAACAGGAAATGTAATCAATTCACGAACAATTATGCAATAAGGACGACATTAAAAATAGGTTACAGGCACAATAGGAATAACTTTATTTTGAAGATATTTATTACGTCTCCGAGGGTTTCTGGATTTTGTAGGGAACTTAAAACCTAACATGCAAAGGGAAAAGGTCAAAGTCTATAGAAGGGGCAAGTGATAAAAGCAAAGTTTTATCCTCTTTCCCTTGCTCTCCCTGACTGCTTTTAAGTTTTCCAAAACAGGAGCAACTCTCGATACACACAAAGAGGCCATAAACAGGGTTTTCTCTGTATAGGGAAAAGAGGCTGAAAGCTATGCTGAATTCGGCAAAGCAGAAACGGTTGGAGGAAAAAGACTAAATCCAGAACAGACCCTTCCAGAGATTCTGGGGAGCTGGCTAACAGTAATAAGGGGCCCAGGATCCTCCCTCAGGGCCCTGGCCTCCGGTGGCAACTTGTCTGGGTAACGTGACTCAGGAAAGCACCGGGCTGGTGGCGGCCTAGAGCGGCTGCCTCCCCGGACGTGCCGGGCCTGACTTCTCGGCCTCACCTGAAGGCGGCCGTGGCGGGAGGTCGCGGTCTGGACCCTTGTCTAGCCTCTGCGGTGACGCGGCGGTGGCAGCAGTTCAGACTGAGCCCGACTCTGGCTCCGCGAACCGGCGATGAATCAGCCCGATTCCATTCAAAAGAGTCGCCCGGGCCTCTGCCTTGAAGCACTTCCGGGTTCACTACTCTACTTCGGCTTCCGTTCCCCCGACGGCCAATTGGAGATGGCGCGGGGTCGGTCGGGTGTCCCGGGAGGAGCGCGCCGTGCCGGCTGCTCGGGCCGCCCCGCGTCTCTGTGGGGGGCGGGGCGGAGCGGAGCGGAGTGCGAGGCGGAATTTGGCTGCTCCGGCGCGGCGGATATCCCTTCGATCTTGACCACCTCCGCGTTTTGGTGCTGTAGCCGAGATCTGGGAAGTGGCGCTTGCAGCCTGGCTTGGAAACGAAGCTGTTAGTATTCGGAGTCCAGAACGCCTTTCGTCTCGGTTCACCGCGCTCAAAAACAGAGAGCTTCACTCGGACTGCACTTAACTTGGTGACCAGGGAAGGGGAAAGGGGAAAGGGGTGATGTGATTAGAGGGAACCGATCATCCTCTTCCCGGTAGTAGAGTTTACCCACTTCTTTTTCCCCCTTCGAGCCGGTCTCGCTAAATTGCCCAAGCTGGCCTCGAATTTGGGATTCTCCTGCCTTATTCTCCCGACATTCTAGGTCTACATATAGTCTCTAGGGCGCAGTATTTACCATTTGCTACTGTGCTTCTCAAATTTGTACCAGATAACATACAAGCATGTTTAAAACATTCCTAAATCAAGAATGGTGATTAATCTGATGGATAGAAGGGGAGGAGAAATGGCAGCGTCTAGATACAAAGCTGTGTTTTGAATCACACAATTACACAGAATTTCTCCTCTAAGACACATCTCTACCTAAAAATATGTAATTATTTTACTCATTAATAATAGTTATATTTGAATCCATGTCTTTATGATTTCTCCCAAAACCTGTGTCAACTGGTTATTTTTGTGTATTTGGGGAGCGTGGTTACCAGGGATTGGCTCTTCAGACACAGAGCTACATCTCCAACCCTCTTTATTTTTTATTTTGAGAGAGAGTCTTGCTAAATTGGGAAGGCTGGCCTTGAACTAACATCAGCCTCCCCAGTCACTGGGATTACAGGTGTGGGTCACAGTACCCAGTTTCCACTTCAGTCTTAATAACTAAGACTTTCCTCCTCTTTTTCTTAGATTACTA
>PVHX01027125.1:0-19809 GCA_004024805.1 Geosciurus inauris | reverse complement strand
TCTGATACTCTTCCCCTTTCATTTTTTGCTCTAGCTTTCACATATGAGAAAACATTTGACTTCTGAGCACTTAGCATTATATTCTCCATTTCCATCTATTTACCTGAAAATGTCATAATTCCACTCTTATTTATGGCTGAGTGAAAGTCCATTGTGTATATATACTACATTTTCTTAATCCATTCATCAATTGATGAGTATCTGGGTTGGTTCTCTAATTTGGCTATTGTGAATTGTGTTGCTATAAACATTGAGGTGGCTATATTGCTGTAGTATGCTGATTTTAGTTCTTTTGGATAAATACCGAGGAGTGGGATAGCCGTGTCATATGGTGGTTCCATTCCTAGTTTTTTGAGAAATCTCCTTACTGCTTTCCAGACTGATTATACATAGTTTGCAGCAATGTATGACTGTACCTTTTCCCCACATCCTCACCAGAATTTATTGTTTGTGTTCTTGAAAATTGCCATTCTGACTGGAATGAGATGAAATCTTAGTGTAGTTTTGATTTGCATTTCCCTGACTGCTAGAGATATTGAACTGTTTTCCATATATTTGTTGTCCATTTGTGTTTCTTCTTTTGATAAATCTCTGTTTAGTTCTTTTGTCCATTTCTTGGTTGAGTTATTTGATTTGGGGGTATTTTTTTGGATATTGATCCTCTATATCCAATTGATCAATATCCAACTTTGGATATTGATCCTCTATTCGACTATCAGCTCATAAAAGAGTAGCTTGGTTTCATTTCTTGAACTTTGGGGTCTTGTTGAGGAAGTTGGTACTTGCACCTGCATGATGGAGTGTTGACCCATTCTTCTAGCATTTGCAAACTTTCTGGTGTAATTCCTAAGTCTTTGATCCATTTTGATTTGACTTTTGTGTATGGTGAGGGATTGGGATCTAATTTTATTCTACATATAGATAGCCAGTTTTCCCAGTACCATTTTTTAAAAAAGAAGCTGTCTTTCCTCCAACAAATACTTATGGCACCTTTGTCAAGCATCAGATGGCTGTAAATATGTGGGTTTATCTCTGTGCCTTCTATTCTGTTCCATTGGTCTTTATGTCTATTTTCATGCCACATGCTATTTTTGTTACTATAGCTCTGTAGCATAATTTGAGATCAGGTAATGTGATGTCTCCTGCATTGCTCTTCTTTCTAAGAATTGCTTTGGCTATTCTGGGTCTCTTATTCTTCCAAATGAATTTAAGGAATTAAAAAAAATCTGTGGAGAACATCATTGATATTTTGGTGGAGATTGCATTGAATCTGTATATTGTTTGTTGTAGTATGGCCATTTTGACAATATTAATACTGTCTATCCAAGAACATGGGAGGTCTTTCTATCTTCTAAGTCCTTCTTCTATTTTTTCAGTGTTCTATAATTTTCATTGTAGATATCATTCACTTCTTAATTAATTAACAAATTAATTTTAATTTGTTAAAAAATTAATTTTAATTAACACTTGGGATTAATTCTCAAGTGTTTTTTAAAGGTGTTTTTTGGTGAATAGGGTGGTTTTTCTGATTTTTTCCTCAGCAGATGCACTGTTGGAGTGTAGGAAAGCTCTTGATCTTGTATTATGCTACTTTGCTGAATTCATTTATCAGCTCTAGAAATCTTCTGATGGATTTTTTTATTTTGAGGGGTCTTCTAGATATAGGATGTCAACAGAGAGTATGACTTCTACTATTTGTGTCCCTTTAATTTCCTTCTCTTGCCTGATTCTCTAGCTAGTGTTTCAAAAACTATATTGAATAGAAGTGATGAGATTGAGAATCAACACAGAATTAAGCATAGGAAAAATTCAAAATAGTGGGAAACCACAAGCATATCCGTAATAATACTACATGTAAATGGTCTCAACTACCTAATTAAAAGACATAGATTAGCAGAATGGATCAAAAATAAGATCCAACTATATGCTGTTTGCAAGAGACCCATCTCATATGGTAAGGCACTCTCAGGCTGAAGGTAAAAGGATGGGAAAAATGTAGCACATAGATTGAGCCCCAAAACAAGCAGAAAGAGCTGTCCTCATATCTGACAAAGCAGATTTCAAGCAAAAATTCATCAAAAGAGACAAAGAAGGCTATTATATCCTGGTAAAGGGAACACTTCAAAAGGAAGATGTAACAGTAAATATATATGCCCCAAATGTCAGTGTACTCATTATATAAAAAATACTCATTGATGTTAAATCTCAAATAGACCCCAATAAAATAATAGTGAGTGATTACAACATATCCTTATCACCAATAGGTCATCAAAACATATTAAAGATATTTCCAACCTAAATGATACTATAAATTGAATGGACCTAATACATATGTATAGACTATTTCACCCCCAAATGGCTGAATTTACTTTTTCCTCAGCAGCTCATGAAACCTTTGCCAAAACAGACCATATTCTAGTTCATAACGTTCGTCTTTGCAAATACAAAAAAATCAATATAATCCCATGCATCCTGTTAGATAATAATGAAATGAAACTAGAAATCAACAGCAAGAAAAATAACAGAAACCATATGGCACATGGAGATTAAATAATACTCTTTTTTGTTTGTTTGTTTGTTTGTTTTGGTGCCCCCTCTGAGGTACGAACTCTGGTTTTTTTTTTTTTGGTACTGGAGATTGAACTCAGGGTCACTCGACCACTGAGCCACATCCCCAATCCTATTTTGTGTTTTATGTAGAGATGAGGTCTCACTGAGTTGCTTAGTGCCTTGCTGTTGCTGAGGCTGGCTTTGAACTCGCAATTCTCCTGTCTCAGCCTCCCTAAGTGCTTGGGATTACAGGTTAGATGATACTATTTTAAATGAAGAATGGATCAAAGAAAAATAGAAAAATCAATAAATTATTAGAAATAAATGAGAAGAGATATAACACATCAAAATCTCTGGGACAGCATGGAAGCAGTTGCAAGAGGAAAATTTATAGCATTAAGTGCCTACATTAAAATAGCTGAGAGATCCCAAATAAAATAAGCATATGCTCCACAAGAAGGCCTTAGAAAAGGGAGAACAGACTAATTCCCAAATTTGAAGAAGACAGTAAGTAATTAAGATCAGAGCCAAAATTAATGAAATTAAGACTAAAAAATACACAGGATCAATGAAATGAGGAGTTTTTTTAAAAAAGTAAATAAGATTTACAAACTCTTATCCAAACTAATTAAAAGAAACAGAGAAAACAAACACACAAATGAACTAGAGAAGAAAAAGGAGACATCACCACAGACACATCTGAAATCCATAGGATCATTAGAAACTGTTTTAAAGAGCTGAGTGTGGTGGCACACACCCATAATCCCAGTGACTCAGGAGGCAGAGGCAGGAGGATTGCAAGTTATAGGTTAGTCTCAGCTGCCGTAGCCCAAAATCCTCAAGACACTGTTTGACAAAGTTCTGGTGCCTGCAATGGATCAGGGTGAAGAGATGCACTCCTCAATATATTTCTTGTTGGGATGCCCCTTCTTAGTTTGACAGAATTAATTGTGCTTGCTTGTGTCACTATTCCAATTCCCAGAAAGACAGGATCAGTCAATCCTGGTCCCCTAAAGTCTCTTGTAATTAAGGAGAGGCATTTGATCACCCAGGAGAATAAATAAGAAAATCCCCATCAGGATAGTACTACTGATATGATGTTCCTTAGAAGTAATTCTAGAAATTCCTCTGATGATAGTTTCACTTTAAATATGTTATCCAGAACATTTAGGTCCACAGTTTCCCCAATTACATTTAAAAGTACTCTCAGGCCTGGCTGTAGAGGGCTGCTTTGGCAATTTCAATGAAGTGAGCTATGGGAAATTGTGGCTCCAACTAGTCCCATGCCTAAAGCTCAAATGCTGGTCAAGCCTTCTCGCAGGCCCTGACAAAAATGGATTTCCCCTATAGTAAAATCCAGTGATATTTGACATGGGTAAAGGCAGAAGACGGCAGGTGTCCAGGTAACTTAGGACTGGACCCTCCCCCACCATACTCAGGAGGCTACATTAATGGAAAAAGAACGGTTTGGGTTAATAGAAAACATGTTAATTGTGGTTCCTTGTTTACATGGGAGAGTCCTAAGAAACAAAGGCCTCGATGCCTGCCCAGAGAAACTGAACTCAAATTATGTAAACAATGGTTGCTACAAAATAGGGCTGGGGCAAGTTCAGAGAATGATATTTTAATGATGTATGTAATAGTTAACCTGCAGCTTTGGGCAGTTCTGGACATGAGCAGAAGCCATTGGCCACATGTGCGTCAACAGCTATACTTTTAAGTATAGTTACCACAATAGTCTATTAGTCTTATGCTACTCTCATAGTTAAAAATACCTTTGTTAGCTTCATCTTGTTTTTTGGGAATACAATAGGAAGCTTAGTGATCTCTAGTTTGGTATTAATCTTAAGAACAGGACATGAGGACCTGTATAGTTACAGTCTCTAGTTAAGATTTAAAAATCCTTTGATGCTGATGTAGTTATCCAGGACAATTATAGATGACCACTCTGTGTTTATGATTAAATCATGATGAATCATAACCCCCTTTTCTTTTCTTTATCAATGGCTGTAAATCACTATAAATAAAGTGCTGGTCTGAACTTAGACAGACACGGTTGCATCAAACCTGGTCTGTGCCTCATTGGTGCTGTTTTCGCCAACACCACTCATCCCACCTCAGGACCTGACACCCTGTGGAGGCTGAACCCCTGTACTCAGCAACTTAGTGAGGCCTTCAGCAACTTAGCAAGACCCTTTTTTAAAATAAAAAAAATAAAATATGCTGGAGATGTAGGTAGTTCAGTGGTAAAGCACTCCTGGGTTCAGTTCCCAGCACAACAAACAAACAAACAAAACTATTTTGACAATTTATACTCCAATAAGCTGGAAAATCTAGAAGAAATTGACAAATTTCTAGACACATATGAACTGCTCAAATTGAACCAGGAGGATATAAAAAACCTAAACAGACCAACATCAAATAATGAACTTGAAACAACAATTAAAAGCTATCCAACAATGAAAAAATCAGGACCAGATGAGTTCTCAGTTGATTTCTAACAAACCTTTAAAGAAGAACTAACACCAGTCTTTCTCAAATTATTTCATGAGATTGGAAGGGAAGGAACACTCACAAATACATTCTATGAAGCCAATGTAACTTGATAAAAACCAGACAAAGACATATCTAGCAAAGAAAACTACAGACCAAGATCTCTGATGAACATAGGTGCAAAATTCTTAGTAAAATATTAGCAAACTCCATTAAAAAATACATCAAGAAGATAATACACCATGTTCAAGTGGGCCTCATTCCAGGGATGCAAGATTTTTCCAACATACCCAAATCAATAAATGTAATTCACTACTTAAATAGAATTAAGGACAAGAATTACATGATCATGTCAATTAATGCAGAAAAGTATTAGATAAAATCCTGCACCCATTCATGTTAAAAATGTTGGGGAAGCTAGCGATAGAAGGAACTTATTTCAACATTATGAAGGCTATATATGGTAAACCCAAAGCCAATGTCATGCTGAATGGAGAAAAACTTAAAGCATTTCCTCTAATATTAGGAACATCAGCCTGTTTTTTTGGTCAGGCTATAAATTATGTTTTGGTTTCTGCAGAAGTAGTTGCAATGTCAATGCTAGTTTTTGCTATGCTGCTTTGGAATAGATGAGGGTCTTATACACAAAGTTAGGATATCCCTTTCTCCAGCTCTGTTATTTCTAGGATTTCCCCCATTCTCTCTGGATCTCAGATGCTCCTGTTTTTCCTCATTTTACCAGAAAGACAGCATTTCTCCTGAAGTCTTGTTTGTATTGCTATCATACATTTCTGTAGGACTAGGATTGTCCTTGGGTCAAAGTCATCAGAAAAAAAGATAGTTAAAAACCAGAGTGTTCTACAGTCTTCATACCATAAAGCCTCTTTTTCTAATTACTCTGTATAGAAAGACAGAATTTATCTGGAGTTTTGACTGTCTATGATGTTAATGCATAGGTTCACAACTGGGGTTCCCCCCACATAAAAGACCGAGAGAAAGAAGATAAAGAAAAAAACTGGTAAATTTTTCTATATTTTTACATTTGCAAGAACCCTTTTACTGGCTCTGTGGTGGAGAATATAGGTTTGATCTCAAAGGCTTTGCTGATTGTATCACTGCATGGTTCTATAACTGGTATCAAAAATGGGGAGGTGAGAGGAAGATATGTGAAAACTCACTACCACAATGGGTTACTTCTTTATGTTTTGATTTCTCTCCCCAAATTTCCACTAGATATGCTTTGCAGAGTCCTCAAACAGTTGCCTTTTGTAACTAGAATATTTTTAGTTACAATTAATGGGAGAAAGGAAGATAGAATGACTGATTGACTGTAGTGGGTTTATTCTATGTTAACTAGCAGTGGAAGTTCTGATCTTGAAAAGATCAGTCTGTTGAACCAGGTAAGAGGGGGAATCAGTGAGGTGAATATGTAGATCACTGTAGTAGTCTTAATTAGCAGATGGTGATAGCTAGAATTAGAAATGTGGCAGATATAATGAAGAGAAAGGTATGAATTTAGGAGACATGTTCAAGGAAATTATTATTCAGTAATAACCGAGAAGCAAAGAATGAAGGGAAATATAAAAGACAATTTCTATAATTTTGATTTATTTATTTATTCTACTTAGGCTTACATGATAGCAGAATGCATTTTGATTCATTGTACACAGATGGAGCACAACTTTTCATTTCTCTGGTTGTATGTGATGTAGAATCACATCATATATGCAGTAATACATGAAGTTAGGGCTATGATGCCCATCTCATTCCACCAAATTTACTGTTCCCATGCCCCCTCCTCCTCCCTTCCCTTTGACCAAATTTCTTCCATTCTTCCCATGTCCTCTCTTCCATTATGGATTAGCATCCACTTATCAGAGAGAATATTCGGGCTTTGGTTTTTTTGGGATTGGCTTACTTTGCTTAGCATGATATTCTCCAATGCCATCCATTTACCTGCAAATGCAATAATTTTATTCTCTTTTATTGCTGAGTAATATGTCATTGTGTATACATACCACAGTTTCTTTATCCATTTATCTATCGGAGAGCATCTAGGTTGGTTCCACAGTTCAGTTATTGTGAACTGAACTGCCATAAACATTGAAGTGGCTGTGTCACTGTAGTATACTGTTTTTAAGTCTTTTGGGTATAGACTGAGGAGTAGGATAGCTGGGTCAAATGGTGGTTCCATTCCAAGTTTTGTAAGGAATCTCCATACTGCTTTCCAGATTGGTTGTACCAATTTGCAGTCCCACCAGCAATGTATGAGTGTGCCTTTTTCCCCACAACCTCACTGATACTTATTGTTGTTTGTATTCTTGATAATTGCCATTCTGACTGGCATGAGATGAAATCTTAGAGTAGTTTTGAATTGCAATTCTCTAATTGCTAGAGATATTGAACATTTTCTCATATGTCTGTTGATCGATTGTGTATCTTCTTCTGAGAAGTGTCTGTTAAACTCCTTAGCCCATTTATTGATTGGGTTGTTAGTTTTTGTGGTGTTAAGTTTTTTGAGTTCTTTATATATCCTGGAGATCAGTGCTCTATCTGATGTGCGTGTGGCAAAAATTTGTTCCCAGAATGTCGGTTCTCTTTTCACTTCATTGATTGTTTCTTTTGCTGAGAAGGAGCTTTTTAGTCTGAATCTATCCCATTTATTGATTCTTGATTTTACTTCTTGCACTATAGGAGTCTTGTTAAGGAAGTAAAGTCCTAATCTGACATGATGAAGATTTGGGCCTATATTTTCTTCCGTTAGGCATAGGGTCTCTGGTCTGATTCCCAAGTCCTTGATCCACTTTGAGTTGAATTTTGTGCATGGTGAGAGATAGGAGTATAGTTTCATTTTGGTGCATATGGATTTCCAGTTCTCTCAGCACCATTTATTGAAGAGGCTATCATTTCTCCAATGCCCATGTTTGGCACATATGTCTAGTATAAAATAACTGTATTTAACTGGGTTTGTCTCTTTTTCTTCTATTCTGTAGCATTGATCTACATGTCTATTTTGGTGCCAGTACCATGCCAATTTTTTATTTTATTTGTTTATTTATTTATTTATTTATTTATTTATTTATTTTTGTACCAGGGATTGAACTCAGGGGCACTCAACCACTGAGCCACATCCTCAACCCTATTTTGCTTTTTATGTAGAGACAGGGTCTCACTGAGTTGCTTAGCGCCTCACCATTGCTGAGGCTGGCTTTGAACTCACGATTCTCCTGTCTCAGCCTCCCAAAGTGCTAGGATTACAGGTATGTGCCACTGTGCCTGACTTCCAATTTTTAAATTATAGCTTTGTAGTATAGTTTAAGGTCTGGTATTGTGATGCCTCCTGCTTCACTCTTCTTGCTAAGGATTGCCTTGGCTCTTCTCGGTCTCTTATTCTTCCAAATGAATTTCATGATTGCCTTTTCTATGTCTATAAGGAATGATGCTGGGATTTTAATTGGAATTACATTGAGCCTATATAGCACTTTGGGTAGTATGGCCATTTTGACAATATTGATTCTGCTTATCCAAGAGCATGGGAGATTTTTCCATCTTCTAAGATCCTGTATAATTTCTCTCTTTAGTGTCCTGTAGTTTTCATCATAGAGGTCTTTCACGTTTTGTTAAATTGATTCCCAAGTATTTTATTTTTTTGAGGCTATTGTGAATGAGGTAATTTTCCTTATTTCTCTTTGAGAGGATTTATCACTGATGTATAGAAATGCAATTGATTTATGGGTGTTGATTTTATATACTGCTACTTTGCTGAATTCATTTATTACTTCTAGAAGTTTTCTGGTGGAATTTTTTTGGATCCTCTAAATATAGAACCATGTCATCAGCAAATAATGATAGTTTGAGTTCTTCTTTTCCTGTTCATATCCCTTTAATTTCTTTCAGCTGTCTAATTTCTCTGGCTAGTGTTTCAAGGACTATGTTGAATAGCAGTGGTGAAAGAGGACATCCCTATCTTGTACCTATTTTTATAGGGAATGATTCCAAAATTTTTTTTCCATTTATGATATTGGCCTTGGATTTAACATAGATAGCTTTTACAATGTTGAGGTATGTTTCTACTATTCCTAGTTTTTCTAGTGTTTTGAATATGAAAGGGTGCTGTATTTTGTCAAATGCTTTGTCTGTATCAATTGATAAAATCATACGATTCTTATCTTTAAGTGTATTTTTTCTGTTGATAGTGAGGATTGAACTCAGGTGTACTTGACCACTGAGCCACATCCCCAGCCCTATTTTGTGTTTTATGTAGAGACAGGATCTCTCTGAGTTGCTTAGTGCCACGCCATTGCTGAGGCTGGCTTTGAACTTGCAATTCTCCTGTCTCGGCCTCCCAAAGTGCTGGGATTACTGGCGTACGCCATCATGCACAGCTTCTTTAAGTGTGTTAATGTGATGGATTATGTTAATTGATTTCTGTATGTTGAACCAAACTTGCATCCTTGGAATGAACCCCACTTATCATGGTGCACTATTTTTTGATATTTTTTTATGCGATTTGCCAGAATTTTATTGAGAATTTTTGCATCTATGTTCATCCAGGGATATTGGTCTGAAATTTTCTTTCTTTGATGTATCTGCCTGATTTTTGAATCAGGGTGATACTTGCCTCATAGAATGAGTTTGGAAGGATTCCCTCCTTTTCTATTTCATGAAATAGTTTGAGGAGTATTGGTATTAATTATTCTTTGAAGATCTTGTAGAACTTGGCTGAGAATCCATCTAGACCTGGGCTTTTCTTGGTTGGCAGGCTCTTGATGGCATCTTCTATTTCCTTGCTTGAAATTGATCAGTTTAAGTTGTGTATGACCTCTTGGTTCAGTTTGAGTAGGTCATGTGCCTGTAGAATTTTGTCAGTGTCTTCAGGTTTTTCTATTTCTCTTGAGTATAAATTTTCAAAATAGTTCCTAATTATCCTCTGTATTTCAGTAGTATCTGTTATAATATCTTCTTTTTCATCATGAATTAGTAATTTGGGTTTTTTCTCTCCTTTTTGTTAGAGTGGCTAAAGGTTTGTCAATTTTGTTTATTTTTTCAAAGAACCAGTTTTTTGTTTTGTCAATTTTTTGAATTGTTTCTTTTGTTTCATTGATTTCAGCCCTAATTTTGATTATTTCCTGTCTTCTACTTCTTTTGGTGTTGATTTCTTCTTCCTTTTCTAAGGCTTTGAGATGAAGAGTTAAGTCATTTATTTGTTGACTTTTACTTCTTCTAATGAATGAGTTTAGTGCAATGAACTCTCCTCTTAGAACTGCCTTCATGGTGTCCCAGAGATTTTGATATGTTTTAACAGAGTTTTCATTTACTTCTAAGAATTTTTTATCTCTTCCCTGATGTCTTCTGTTATCCATGCATCATTCAATAGCATATTATTTAGTTTCCAGGTGTTGGAGTAGTATCTATTTTTTAATCTGTCATTGATTTCTAATTTTATTCCATCGTGGTCAGATAGGATGTGGGGTAGTATCTACATTTTTTTGTATTTGCTAAGACTTGCTTTGTGACATAACATATGATCTATTTTGGAAAAGGATCCATGTGCTGCTGAGAAAAATGTGTATTCACTCATTGATGGATGGAACACTCTATATATGTCTGTTAAGACTAAATTATTGATAGTTTCATTGAGTTCTATGGTTTCTTTATTTTTGGTTTGGAAGGTCTATCCAGTGGTGAGAGAGGTGTGTTAAAGTTACCAAGTATTATTGTGTTGTGGTATATTTGATTTTTGCATTTGAGAAGGATTTGTTTGATATATATAAAAGCCCCATTATTTGGGGCATAGATATTTATGATTGTTATGTCTTGTTGATGTATCATTACCTTAAGAAGTATGAAATGACCTTCTTTATCTCTTTTTACTAGCTTTGGTTTGAAATCCACTTTATCTGATATGAGGATGGAAACTCCTTGTTTGCAGGTTCCATGAGAGTGATATCTTTTTTCCCACCCTTTCACTTTCAGTCTGTGGATGTCTTTTCCTATGAGATGAGTCTCTTGAAGGCAGCATATTGTTTGGTATTGTTTTTAATCCAGTCTGTCAGTCTATGTCTTTTAATTGGTGAATTTAAGCCATTCACATTCAGGGTTATTATTGAAATATGATTTGTAATTCCGGTCATTTTGGTTTATTTTAGGTTTTTACCTTGACTTGGTTTCTCCTTTGATTGCCCCCCTTTTTAGTGTAGTTACTCTCTTTGTGTATTTTCATTGTTGGTTATCATTTCCTCCTCCTGGAATATTTTGCCAAGAATGTTGTGTAGTGCAGGCTTTCTTGCTGTAAATTCTTTTAACTTTTGTTTATCATGGAAGGTTTTTATTTCATCATCAAATCTGAAGCTCAGTTTTGCTGGATATAGGATTCTTGGTTGGCATCCATTTTCTTTCAGAGCTTGGTATATGTTGTTCCAGGATCTCCTGGATTTGAGGGTCTAGGTTCAAAAATCTGCTGAGATCCGAATTGGTCTCCCCTTATATGTAATCTGATTCCTCTCTCTTGCAGCCTTTAAAATTCTATCCTTATTCTGTAATGTTGGGCATTTTCATTATAATGTGCCTTGGTATAGATCTGTTGAAATTTTGTACATTTGGTGTCCTGTAAGCCTCTTGTATTTGATTTTCCAATTCATTTTTCATGTTTGGGAAATTTTCTGAGATTATTTCATTGAAGAGATTGTGGTTTACTTTGGTTTGAAACTCTGTGCCTTCTTCTATCCTGATAAATCTTAGATTTGGTCTTTTGATGCTGTCCCATAATTCTTGTATGTTCTGTTCATGATTTCTTACCATCTTCACTGTATGGTCAACTTTGTTTTCAAGATTGTATATTTTGTCTTCATTATCTAAGGTTGTCTTTCAAATTATCTAGTCTGCTGGTGATGCTTTCTATTGAGTTTTTTATTTGGTTTATTGTTTCCTTCATTTCAAGAATTTCTTATTGTTTTTTTCCCCCCACAATCTCTAGCTCTTTTTTAAAGTAATCTTTTGCTACTTGTATTTGTTCCCTTATCTCTTTGTTGGAGTGATCAATTTTTGCCTTTATTTGCTCGCTTAAGTCATTCTTTAATTTGCAGATCATTTTAATTATGTACATTCTGAATTTGTTCTCTGACATTTCATCAAGTGTACTGTCAGTGGATTCTATTATTGTAGTATCCTGGTTTATTTGGGGCACTTTCTTCCCTTGTTTTTTAATGTTGATTATGTATCTTCCTTTCTTGCAATGCCGATCTGAGGTATTGTGGTTTCTATCCTATAATCTTGTAGTGACACTACAGATTACCTGTATCTCACCTTGGAGTTTACTTCTAGTCCCCAGCAGGTGTCCCCAGATGGGCACTACTGCCACTAAAGATGGTGGCGGTGGTAGTGGAGGTAACTCAAGATGGCAGTGGGAGTGGCCTTTGCTAGGCTCCCATGGTGGTCCCTGAAGGTGGTCCTGGGTTTTAGCCTGTGCTCCTGCGGGGCAGCAGGAACTCTGGCTTGGAACAGAGGCTGGTCCCAGGACTCACTTAGGCCAGGTCTCTCACAGAGGTCTCTGGAGGCAGTCCTTCCCCTGTGTTTGGGTTCCCCTGTGAGTGTTGGCTAGCAGTGTCAGGTCTGCTCTTGGCTGGCTTCCCCAGTGGTCCCTCTGATTTGTATAATTCTGGTTTAAAAAATGGATAAATGATGATACCATTTGCTTAAATAGGAATTAGTTGAAGAAGACTGTTTTTAAGGGTATAATTTATGTTTCCATGGAAAATTATGAGTTCAGTTTTGGACATGTAGAATCTGAAATACATTTGAGACAACAAAGTGAAATGCTAAGCAGGCAAATATATGTATACATAGGTTTGGAACCTATAGGAGAGTTTTGGGCTGGAGATATAAATTTATGAATTATCTACATCAAGGTAGAAATCAAAGTCATGGCTTTGACTGTAGGGAGTAATGATTTTACATTGGGAAGAGAAAAGAGTTCAAATCTCTGTCCTGAAGAACTCAGACATTTAATGACTTATTAATGGATACACTATGAAAAAGAGGACTTATAAGTGAACATAAATGTCTGAGAAAATCAGAAGAAAGAGGTATGGTGTAGAATCCAAGGAAAGAGAGTTTTAAAAGTTGATTGGATCACAGCATCATGTGTGCCTGATACATCAAAGACTATGAAGACTGAAAAATGTCCCTTTTGGGTTTAGTAACATGGATGCCATTGGTGACTTTAGTTTTAACCCCTCAGTGGAGTAGAGCTGTGGCTACTGGATAGAATGAACTGGAGAAAAATTAGGAGGTGAACAGCTGGAGATCCAAATTATAGATGACTATTGGGAGAAGTTTTACTATGACGCAGAAAATGGAAATAGATCATAATTTACTTGAAGGATATGGTATAGAAGGCATTTTTTTAATGGGAAAAACTTATGTTTACACTGCCACCCTTACCTTCTTTACTGTAGTCTCTATAGTCCACATTGCTGTGGTTGGTTGCTTAACTGGCCACCTCCCACTAAAAGGTAAGTTCTGTGAAGTCAGAGAACATGTGAGTAGGGATAATGGTAAAACCACATAATAGGTGCAGTTATAATAGAGATGTAGATAATAGACACAGTTAATGAATGAATGCAAACTCAGTTACAAGATAACTGGTCACAAAGAAGAAGGAAGATGGGTCTCTTAATAGTGGTCTATCTAGATGAAATGTAGTCTCTAAGAAGAGCTTTGTCATTCATTAGCTTAGCACTGGCTACTTTGCAGCTGCTGCATGAAGGAAAACATGAAAGAGATGTAATATTGTGCTTCTGTCTCCTGGTGGTAAGGCTGGGGGGAGTGCTGACCCATGCCTTTTCCAGCTGCTCTGATGACCTGATAATGCTGAAAGGGAGGCACTGTGGGTGCTACAGGATGAGGGCACTGGCATAAAGTAACACTATCCTTCCAAATGATGCTCTAATTTGTATGGAACCAAATGTATTCGTGAGTCTTGGTGGCTGATTTCAACACTGTTATTTAATGTTGCTCATTATTTCAGCAACCTGGGAATAACAGCTGGACTGTGTGGGATGAAAGCAACTTTTCAATGCAGATAAACAGATCATGGCAGTTCTCTAGGAGAAATATCATTTGTTAGTTTGCAAAAATAAATCTACTTTTTTCTCATTCTTAAAAAATGCCAAGTTGGAAGGTGCACATGAGTATGTGTGTAAGACAAGGCAAGGACAAATTTAAACTAGAGAAATTGCTTTACAGCTAGACTGACTCCTTCTTTCTCAAAAGTTGATAAACTACAGATGCCTTTTACATACTGGATTTACAGTTACTTTTGCATATGCCCTGAAAACTCATTTATCTTGGGGGATACTAGTTCATGGAGAAAACAAGTTAGTACTGAGAAGTTCAATTACTCTTCTAAAATATCAATAGCTTAGCTGTAAGAAAGCCAAAACAACAGGCCTCTTTCTATATTGGATGTATTCTCAAGACATCTATAAAGGCTTGAAATAAACAAGCAAACAGCAAGAAAGTAATAGCTATAAATGTTACTCGGTGGGATGGTTTGATGATGGAGGTCCCTCCTCTCAGTCTCCAGCTTGAAATTGTGACTGGTGCTCCATCACTTCACAGCATGAGCTTCTCTGCCTGTATGTTCCTTTCTGTAATTGTTCATGGCATTTGGACTACTTTCCAGGTCTCAGGCATAGGATTTCTATTTTTTTCTTGTTTCTGGAGTGACTAGTCTTATGCAAGACCCAGCTTTGTGCCTCATGAAGAGCACCTGCTAAGCCAGGACCTTTAATGTTTTCTGATCTGTGTTTGTTCTCAACAGCAGCACAGTAAATGTAATCAGTTGAGCAATCCCCTAGGAGGTCTGCATTTTTAGGGTTTCTATTTCAGTCTAAGCTGTTTAATAAATATATTTTAGGGGCATAGGGTTGATTATTGAAATACTTTCTTTGAAGGCATCTGCCTTCTTCATGCAATAGTTTCTCATGAGTTTTAACTAGGGTGAGAACTTATGTCTTGGGATCACTTGTTTAATAGAAGGAGAAAGTATCTGGAAAAAAATATTGGCTTTGGAGAAGCCCTGACTTAGACTTTGATAATTCACAAGTTATTGGGTCATTCTCCATGACTAAAAGAAATAGATTTGTAGTATAAGAAAAGACATTATGCGTTTCCATTAATCCTTTTCATATTTTAAAACAAAACCAAACAAAAAACCTAGGAAAGCTGTCAAGTAATACATATATCTGATATGTAGTTACATAAAATTCTCAATTTTGAAAGAGACTCTGGACCCCAAAAGGCAGGTTTACATAATAAATCCTCATATTTAACCTGTACATAAGGAGGAAATGGAATGTCATAGGGGTTGAGAAAGGGATTTAGGGGCTAGAGGGTCTAGGTTCTTGTTATTTGGACTTGGGTAAGCCATTTGATCCTCATAAGCCTCTGTTTCCTTATTTGTAAAATAGAGTAAATTCTAGTATCCAACTCATAGATTTAGTACAGCACATGAAAATAAGTGCTCAATAATTGTACATGTAATTTAACAAAGCATTTTTAAAAATATTTTTTACTTGTCGATGGACCTTTATTCATTTATTTATATGCAGTGCTGAGAATCGAACCCAGTGCCTCACACATGCTAGGCAACTGCTCTACTACTGAGCCACAACCCCAGTCCCCAAAACACTTTTTTACTATGTTTTCTAACCAAGTTCCAAGGAACATATTTTCAGTTACATAAGGAGCTCTTCGTTCAACTGTACAGATTGATAGTTTTCAGTAAGCAACTTTAGGATTAGAGATGGATGGAGATATCTGAATTCCTTTGCCCACTCTTTCCTTTTTATTATCCTCCTACTTTGTTTCATAGGTTTTTATAGCACCTATAACTACCTAGTGTGAATTGAATTGTGCCCCCTTGAAAGGCATGTTGAAATCTGTGTTGTCTTTTTTCTTTATTTTTTTCCTTTTATTTTTATTTTTTGGTACTAGAGATTGAAACCAGGGGCACTTTATCAATGACTGACAGATGAAATCCTTTGCTTAAAAATATTTTTAATATTTTGTTTTGAGACAGGGTCTCACTAAGTTGCTGATTGTCTCACTACATTGCCAAGACTGACCTTGAACTTGGTGATCATCTTGCCTCAGTCTCCAAAATCCCTGGGATTACAAGCATGTGTCACCATGCCTGGCTTTTGTGTTAGTTTTTAAAAACTTCCCTAACAAATACCACAGAATGCTAACTTAAACAACATAAATTTATTCCTTCAAAGTTCTAGAGACTGAGAAATACAAGAGCAAGGTGTTGACAAGGTTGGTTGCTTTTGAACTGCAAGGCTTATAGATGGTCATCTTGTCCCTGTGTCTGTGTCCTAATACCTTCTTAAAAAGGCACTAGTCCTATTGCATTGAGTACCCCAACATAGCCTCATTTAATCTTGATTACTTCTTTAAAGACTTTATCTCCAAATATAGTCATGTTTTGAAGTACCAGGGTTTAGGAGTTCAACAAATGAATTTCAGGTTGGAGGGACACTCTTCAGCCCATTGCAACTCAGGTAACCCCTGGTACCTGTGAATGTGATCTTATTTGGAAATGAGATATTTGTAGATGTAATGAAGTTGAGAACATACTGGAATAGGGTGAGCTTTAATTTAGTGACTGATGTTCTTATGAGGAAAGAGTGATACAGGGAGACATACAGGAAAGAAAGACATGTGAAAATAGAGGCAGATGTCATAGTCATGCTACTGCAAGCCAAATAATGCCAAGGATTTTGGGCCAACATCATAGGCAGGAATAAACAAGGAAGAATTATTTCTAAGAGCTGTCAGAGGGAGCATGAACTTGCTCAAATTTTTCTTTGGGTTTTTAGCCTTCAGAATTTTTCAAAAATAATTTTATGTTTTAAGCCACTTAGTTTGTGGTAGCTTGTTATGACAACCTTGGAGAACTAATATACTACCTGACATTATATATTTGTTAATTATCTTCTGTATCTTCCACTGGAATGTAAGTTCCATGAGGGTAGGAACTTGGCTATCTTGGTCACTGTTGTATTGTCATTAATAGTGGACATTTAGTGATTGAATGGATGAATAAATGAATAGGGCATCACTGAGAGGATAGACTGAGGCAAATAAATGGGAGAACAAAAAAGGGAGGAAGACACTGAAAGCAAATGATTATGAGTCACTAGTACACTAATCTAATGAATGGACTTCTGGTGGGGGCTGATGAAAGGGTTGAATCCTGTGTCTAGTTTAGTTTGGCAAGAAATAGAGACCAAACATGGAAATTGAGGTCAGAGGAGTCCTAGACTAAGCATATGATCCTAGTGGGCAGAATTTGAGTGGATTGCATTGGACTTTCACAGGTCAAAAATAAACCAACTATTATACCTAGATCCACAAGGAGCAAGATGCCCATCTGACATTTGGTTCACATTTAAGGTATGTAGTCTCCCTAGGTTCATCCTCCACATCTCATTTATGTTTTTGTCCATTGCCTGTGAGTTTAGGAAGATTTCTCAAATTCTTAATTCTCTAGTATAGTTTTTGGCAGTAGCACACCTGGCTTCAGTATATTTTTTCATCTGAAATCAATGTTTTCTGATCTTAAGTGGCTCTGTTTTTGGAGATGAAATGTCACTTCATGTTTTACTGCAAATCCAAATAACAGATTATTGTATTGTTCTTTCTTTTTTTAAAAAAGAAGTCTCTTAAAAATTTTTGTTCTGAATCCCCAGTGGGTCTCTGTATTTCAATCTATTAACTCTCTCTCTCTCATTCTCTCATTATTAATATACATCCAGTAAGTTTTGTCTCTGTATTTTCCTAATGTCTATGCTTAACCATTAATGGACAGAGATCAGTGACTGCACAGGTCACACTGTAAATATTTCAATTTAAGACAGAAGGAAAAGTTATATTTCTATTGTTTTAATTTGGTAAATAGGGGTTTCATTCATTTGACAGGAATAGAGGATGTTTTATTAAAGGAGACAGACATAGGGCAGTGAAAGAAATGGTTGGGTCAAGTATTTTCTTTTCCATGTTTGTTGTAGCAATTGGGAGTACTACCCTACTACTGAAATCATGATTGTAGTTTTTAATGTAACAAGGATGCACCTTCTGGAAGCTGTCATTAACAGAATTACTTTCACTTTCCATTCCTAATTCTTTGACATCCCCTCTGCTTTACCCAGCATTCTAAACTCTAAGAACTTTCACCTGAATAGTGTAAATTTTTAGGAGAGGCCTCATCTGAAACCGTTTTTAGATTTATAGAAGTCAGATGACCTTTGTAACACCCTTCCTTAATAAATGGCACAAGAGGTTGAAATCCATTTTGTTAAGGTGCACACCTGTCTTCAATGTTCTGATGAACACCTACCTAGCCTACAGGCTCACTGCCTTTTTCCCTTCTCATAAAGATCTTTCTTGCCTCAAACCAGGGAGAAGGATTTTTTTTTTTTGGTACCAGGGATTGAACTCAGGGGCACTCAACCACTGAGCCACATCCCCAGCTCTATTTTGTGTTTTATGTAGAGACAGGGTCTCACTGAGTTGCTTAGCACCTCGCCATTGCTGAGGCTGGCTTTGAACTCACAATTCTCCTGTCTCAGCCTCCCAAAGTGCTGGGATTACAAGCATGCGCCATTGCGCCCGGCTGAGATGGATCTTGAAGTAGTTGCTTCCTCTATCTCCTCTGGGGCAGGACACAAATGAATCTGATTATTTCCTACCAGCACTTGTCTTTGAAATATTAGTACTGGAGTCACGGGGAGGCTGGGCATTTGAATCCAGTAACATTAACAGTCTGCTAGGGAAATGCCTTTGTGTTTCTTAGCCTGTTTGTCTCAGCAAGCTGAGGCTGGCAGAGATGTCTACTGGTCTCACTCTGCTCCATATATAAGTACTTGTACACTTCCAGAAATGTTTGCTTTTTATTTTTTGCTGGGGCTACAGCTTACTTGTTCCTATCTAGAGCTGCTCTGACCTTGGGAGCATCTTTGGAATGTCATATGTTATTCTACCCCCCATGCATTGGTAAATCATTTCCTTAATTCAGTTCCATCTACTCAACATTCCTACCTTCCATATTTCTCAGGGTTGATAGAGATTTTTTTATAATTTCTATTTCTTTGGTTATTATAATGGGAATTTGGGAGAGAAAGAAGTGAATGGCATAGGACCAGGTTGCCATCTTGAAATAGAATTGAGTTAGTCAGGTTTCTGTTAGAGTAAGAAATACCTGAGATAATCAGTGTATAAAGAGGAAAGCTTTATTTTGGCTTACAGTTTTGGAGGTTTTAGTTCATGGTCAGATAACTTTGTTGCTTTGGGGCCTGTGGTAAAGCAATACACCACAGTTGGGAGTATGTGTCAAAGCAAGCTGCTCACCTCATGGCAGCTGAGAAGCAAAGAGAGGGGAAGAGACCAGGGTCCCAAGATCCCCTTCAAGGGTGTGCCCCTAATCAACTAATACCACTAGGCCCCACCACTTAAAGGTTTCACCACCTCCCAGTAGTGCCACAGGCTGGGAACTAAGTCTTTAATACACAGTCCTGTGGGGGACACATCCAAACTATAGCAAGAATTGAGAGAATGATATGGAAACGTGACAGTTTATGGAGAAGGTAGGCTTTAGTGGATGGCTGGGAGCACATATGATCTGGGGTTTAATCCCAGTTTGGCCTCTGCCTGGCTATGGTACTTATCAGTGTCAAAGTTTCTTGTTTACATATTTGAGAC
>PVHX01027124.1:0-19926 GCA_004024805.1 Geosciurus inauris | reverse complement strand
ATATATGTTTATTGATTGTACATCATCTTCTGAGAGGTTTCTATTCAGCTCCTTAGCCCATTTATTGATTGGATTATTTGTTTTTTTGGTGTTAAGTTTTTTGAGCTCTTTATATATCCTGGAGATCAGTGCTCTGTCTGATGTGCTTGTGGCAAAAATTTGCTCCCAGAATGTAGGCTCTCTGTTCACTTCATTGATACTTTCTCTTGCTGAGAAGAAGCTTTTTAGTTTAAGTCCATCCCATTTATTGATTCTTGCTTTTATTTCTTGTGCTATAGGTGTCTTGTTAAGGAATTCGGGGCCTAATCCCACGTGATGAAGATTTGGACCTACTTTCTCCTCAATTAGACGCAGAGTCTCTGGTCTAATGTCTCTTCTCAATATGATGTAAGTTCTATCCAACTATTCCCTGCCCCATGATTAATGCTTGACACACAGTAAGCAGAGTTCATGAAATAAGTAACCACATAAGTTTTTATCCATCACTTTCTAATAAGAATATAACATGAGCTACATATGTAAATTTTTCTAATAGCTCTAATTATTATTATTATCATTATTATTATTATTTGGTATTGAAGATTGAACCCAGGGGTGTTTAATCACTGAGCCATATCCCCAACCCTTTAAATTTTTTTTTAAATTTTGAGACAGGGTCTCACTAAGTTGCTAAGGCTGGCTCTAAACTTGTGATTCTCCTGCCTGAGCCTCCATAGTTACTGGGATTATAGGCATGTGGTACTGAAACTGGCTAATAGCTCTATTTGTGGGGGTTACTGGGGATTGATCTCAGGGGCACTCAACCACTGAGCCACACTCACATCCCTCCTTTGTATTTTATTTAGAGACAGGGTCTCACTGAGTTGCTTAGCACCTTGGTAAGTTGCTGAGGCTAGCTTTGAACTCACGATCCTCCTGCCTCAGCCTCCCAAACTGCTGGGGTAACAGGCATCCTCAATGTAACTCTATTTTTTAAAGGTAAAAGGAAACATGAAATTAATTCTATTAATATACTTGGCTTAATAACAATATATCCAAATCATTATCATTTTAACATGTAATATATATATGTAAGAATTATTGATACTTCAACATTTTTTATACTTTTATATTATTTTTTCATCTTAAGATATTCAAAACATGGAGAGTTTTACATACATAGCAAATCTCAGTTCCTATGAGTCACACTTCAGGAGCTTAATGCCACAGGTAACAATTAGCCACCGTATTGGACAGAGCACAGAATAAATATAATAGCTAAACATTGCAAGGAAAGAAAGAGAAATGTCTAATGCTTCAGCAAACTCTAGGGCATGTGGCAAGTGGAGGAATGAAGAGCTTTCAATTTTGAAAAGCAATAAAGAGGATGAAAACTGTCACAAAATTGTCAACATCAGTTAAGGCAAGCAGGTAGAGAGATTGCTTCTTAAAATATATAGAATTGTAAGAGGGTGTGTTTGCATGGAGATGGAAGCTCCAGGGTTACCATGCAGAGTCAAGCTGGCAAAGACAAGAAGAGGAAATCAATCCAATTCTTCTTTCAGATAGTGGCAGAAATGAGATGAGAAGCATAGTGAGGCTACCTGGTCTAAGGTACCCAATGGAACTCTAATAAAGAGTTGTTGGCTTTTGGCTTGTTTTTATTTTATCAGTAGAGGCCGGTCAATGGTATAACTGTGGTCATTTAGCAATCATACAACTTTTTTGAGAGGAGTATTGCATTAGAGCTCTCAACGTGAGAGCTCAACTTTATCTATAATATTAAACTTTTAATATTTTATAGATGACTTTTTTACTCCTACTTTAAGGGAAGCATCATTGTCATCTTCAGAGAGATGCAAGGTAGTTTTCTCAGCAATGCCTTCAGAAGTCTTGGCAAAAAATAAATGTGGACATAAAGAAATAAGCAAATCTGAATTTGAAAGAAATATTTTTTCCCGATCCTCTTCTACTCATGCTAACTATAGCTTTCCTAGAAATGGTGCAGTGAGAAAGAAAATAAATAGAAGGAAGAAATGTTATTTAGCTTGTATAGTTATTGACATTTGTCTATCAAAAGGCTGATTCTTTCTCTCATTGGATAATTTTGTGGGTTCTTAAGAGACTCTCTGTTGGGGTCATTTTGCCTTTTTGGGAAGTCATCTTGGGAGGGTCCCTTTCAAGACAACTCAAGAAGTCCACATCTGGCCATATGATATAGATAGAGCTTATAGGACCTACCAATAAACTGGATGAAGTTATATGTATGATAAAGAGGAATCAAGGATGGCTCTTGAGTTTGGAGCCTGAGCAGCTAGATGGATGGGATGATGTTATAACTAAAGTTTGGAAGACCTGTGATGAAATGAATATGGAAACAAGCAGAGAAATCAAAAGCTTTATTTTGTTTAGTCCGATTTAAGATGTGTATTAGACTTCAAAAGGATATATTGAGAAGGCAATGAGGTTATTGCAGTGAGAATTGTCAGCGGAGTTATTCTGCACTTGAGGTGTCAATCCCATTCCTGCTACTTAGAAGCTGGGTATCTTTGAGTGATTTGCTAACTTCCTGAGTTTTGTGACTTTGTTAATTCCTTCACCTTTAAAGTTGGCATAAAAATAATGAAGAAAGCGGTATTTAATTGCAGATCTCCTGATTCCTAATCCAAAACTCATTGACTGCACTACCACTCTTTATTCTCTAGCTACCCATTTAATGCCATTATTTGAACATGTTAAAATGGTGTAACTAGCTTACAAATGTAAGCCTACATGCCTTTAGTTTTCTATCAATCCTAAACAGTCCATTTTTTTAACTCCCTAATTTCTGGTTGTCAAGTGTACTAGACAGCTTTCTGTTTCTTAATAAATATCTGAGGTAAACTATCTTTAAAAAAGGAAATGTTTTGGAGGTGTCAGTCCATGGCCGATTGGCCTCATCGCTTGGGTCTGAGATTGCATGGTACATCATGCCTGGAGTATGATTCTCCATTCACATCATGACCAGGAATCATAAGAAAGAGAAGAGCAGACTGGAAAATCATGATCCCCTTTGAGGTTATGCCCCCAAGGACATAAAAACTCTCACTTGGCCCTACCTCCTCAAGGTTTCCACCACTTCCTAAAAGTAAATCCAATCCAATGAGGACTAGTCCTTCAACATATAGGCCTTTGGGGGACACTCCACATCCAAACTGTAGCATCCAGGAATGCCATATATTTTATTAGTCTACATTTATGCCATTATTCATGCTGATTCTTCTTATCAACTTAATGATGTCACCATTTGAAGATCCTGTCAATCTGACATATACTGGAAGAATGCCCTTCTTGGTTAAGTTTGATGGCCAGGTCCCATAGGTTAATGATGGGCACTGAGGTTACCACTCTGTTTTATATATAGGCCTAGCAGTTGTGTCAGAATAGCACATGGAACATTCCCTAGAAGTTTACACATCAACCACATGCCATGGCTCAGTTCTGTGCCGTGGCCACCCTGCGTACTCGCCACTCCTAGTTATTCTCCATGCTACGCCTGTAATCGGTCCTCCTGATTGTTAGAATATGTACAAAATCATCTTTTGGGCCATCCAGGAAAAGCCACAAGCTCTAGTTTCTCAGAGCTTATTAACCCTGACTTATATAACCAAGAGGCGCTCACATTTGAGTTTTCTGTCATATAATAAAAATCAGACTAAAAAGGACAGGTGATCTCCACCATTAAATATAGGGGAGACAATCTTTATTTTTAAGCACTATAAACATATACAATCTTACTTAAATCCAGACATAACTGTCTCCTTATTTCAACGTATTATAGGCTACTTAATTTCTATTTATATGTTTGGTTTCTCATCTAGAGTTCAAGTTTCTTTAAGGCATGTTCACGTATCATTTATCTAAATAAAAAATTGGTAAAAGAGGAAAATCAGAAGGAAGGATTTTTTATCTAGCTTGTTTTAGTTTTCTGCCAAATTTATCATTAGCTAGAACATTTCTTTTTATTTTATATATGAAATAAGGATTATTGTTATCAAAGGGAACTATAGAGGCTGATTGGTGTCCCTTCTCATATATTTTGAAAAACAGAAATTATTATCGAACTCACAAAGTAAACTGTGGTGTATTGGGCAGGGATGTTACCATATACCCAGAATGTAATATTCTCTACCCATTTACCTTTTCAAAATAATTATCATTCTTCAATATGCTATTTTTATTGCCTGTAACCCTTCAATTAGAAGTTTTTTCCATTTTCTACTAACACCTCACATATTGTAATAATGCAAGATGAATTTGTAAACAGTTCTGAGTTATGTTTGCTGTCACTGGTGTGTCAGGTAAGACTCAGGTTAAGATATTGATGAGAAATATTCAATAGTATTAGTAAAGTATCTTTGCCTGGTTTGATCTTAAGGTTAGAAAATTTTTTTGAGAAAAAATAAACCTTTATTGTGCTAGACCACTGAGACATAAAGGTTGTCTGGCACAGCAACGTGTGTTATTCTTATTAATACATGTTCTCTGGCCCTTGTAATATTCCAAGTAAACTAAGAGTGGTTATTCATCTCTAACTCTAAGATACTCTCTTTTACTCAGAACCTGGTTTCCAATGAACCCCCGTACCAACTCAAAACTAAGAAAAATTGGATGCTGTCCCTTCACCTTAGGATAGTCTTCATTTGGTGATATTTTGGATCTTCTGCCCCATGTGAGGCTGTCAGGCACTGTCAGGAGGCAGCAACTTCAGATCCCAGGATGATCAGGTAGGGCAGAGTTTCAGGATCACTCTACCTTAGCAGATTTCATGGAATGCACCTGTGCCAGCACAATCTTCAGGGGATCCCCATCAGGAATGTTATGAACCAAGTGCTCTGCTTAGGTCTCAAGTGAGAAATTCTTGACCAGTGATTTGATCTTTTTTTTTGGGGGGGGGGGTACTGGAGATTGAACTCAGGAGCACTGGAGCGCCGAGCCACATCCCCACCCGATTTTGCATTTTATTTAGAGACAGGGTCTCACTGAGTTGCTTAGTGCCTCACTGTTGCTGAGGCTGGCTTTGAACTCAGGATTCACCTTCTCAGCCTCCCAAAAAGCTGGGATTTAATTTTTAATTGTTATTGACTTATGTATATCTTCAATTCTTTTCTGAAGTATTTTGATAATTCGTATTTTTTAGAAAAAATAAAATTTGAACACTTTCTTGTTTATTCACACAAAGTTGTTCAGGGGTACTCTCTTGAGACTTTGAAAGCACCCATTCTTTTCGTTTTTCCTGAAATTATTTATTGGCTTTCATTATTCTTTTGGTTAATTTCATAAGTAATTTATTTTTACTAGTATTTCATTGATCAACTTTTTTTAGGTTGGTCTACAATTTATCAGTTTACGTTTGTATCTTCTATAAGATAATTTCCTTCCAATTCTTTTCACTGTTATTTTTCCAGCAACTTCATTTGAATGCTTAACTAAATTTGAGTATTTCTCATTTTTCAAAAAAATGTACTTAAGGTTATACATTTTATCCCTAGTAATATTTTAGCTACCCTCCATAACATTTGACTTCAATTTGGAATATCAGTTCTATTTTTTACTTTTAATTGTTTTTTAACCTTTAACCTATATAGATTTGTGTAGATTATTTTGCAGTTTGTCATTTTTTAGTTCCCAAAATTTGAGATTTTTTAATAGTAAATGTATTTTCTTTTTTCCTTTCTAGCTTCTTCATATGAGAGAAAACATATAACCCTTCACTTTCTGAGATTCACTTATTTTGTTTAACATAAAATGTTCTCAACTTCTATTCATTTTCCTGCAAATGAGATAATTTCATTCTTCTTTATGGCTGAATAAAGCTCCATTATCCATTCATCCTTTAACAGATACCAAGGCTGGTTACGTAGCTTGGCTGTTGTTAACTGTGCTGCTGTAAACATGGGTATGCATGTATCACTATAGAAAGCTACCTTTAATTTATTTTTTCTTCAAGGTACTGTATCTCTTAGGCTCAGCTTTCTCATCCTCAATCTGGGAATAATTTTACTTTAGCCAAAGGTAATTGAGAGAATCAAAAGTGACATGATATGTATGGAAATTTTATGTTAATTGTCAGAATTCCTGTGTACATAAAAGTTGAACATTTTATAACTGAGATCTTTACAACAACTTAACTTTCTGTACTAAAGAGCTTATAAATGTACTTAACAATTTAAAACAAATAAAATGATACCTTCATAGGACATTTTTACAAGCATCCACATTAATAATTTAGTAGTTTATATCAAAAATATTTAATTGCCTTAAAATAGAGAATATGATATGTATTGTATCAATATTTCAAAAAACATATTATGGCCTTATATGTAGACATTTTAAAAAATGATCCATGTTTACTAATTTTTGGATTCATTGTTCTCTATATGAGTAAAACCATTTGTGTGTATCTATATCCTATACATAATTTAATATCTGATATTTTGCAAATTTGATTAATAATATCAACATGTTAATATATTTAACTTAAAATTTAAATAGTGTAAAATAAATATGAGACTACTACAGAATTTAAATATTATATGATATATATAGAAATTAGATAAGGCCTGATAATTTTATTTTTTGATCTTCTATATCAAATCTAAACTTTTTCATCTCCTTGTTTTGTAATATAAATTTATTAAAATATTTCTATGATCATCTATTTGTCAATTTCTTCCTGTACATCTGTACATTTTTGCTTCTAATAACTCAGAACAATGTTGCATGGTACATATATTTCAGGTAATATCATCTTCTTGTCAGACTGTTCCCTTATTTTTAAGTAGTACTTGTCCTCTTATTTATTTTTATTTTTCCCCCACATTTTTAAAATTGGTGCATTATAGTTTTACATAATGGTGGGATACACAATACACAATACACAAAATATAATAATATAATAAAATAATTTGGCCAATATTACTCCCCAGCACTTTCCTCCTCCCTCCCCACCTCCCACCCTATGGTCCCTTTCCTTTGCTGATCTCCCTTTGGTTTGCATGAGATCCTCACTCACCTTTCTTTTTTGGTTTCCTTTCTAACTTCCACGTATGACACAAAACATACGACCCTTAACCTTCTGAGTATGACTTATTTCACTTAACACATGGTCTCAAAATCCATCTATTCTCCTGTAAATGACATAATTTCATTTCTCTTTATGGCTGAATATATCACATTTCCTTTATCTATTCATCCATCCATCTAGGCTGGTTCTATAATTTGGCTATTGTGAATTGCACTGCTATAAACATGGGTATGCGTATATCATTGTAGTATGATGACTTTAATTCTTTCAGATAAATATCAAGGCGTGGTATAGCTGGGTCATATTGTGGTTCCATTCCTAGTCTTTTAAGGAAACTCCATACTGATTTCCGTAGTGGTTGTACTAATTTATAATCTCAACAATAGTGTCAATAGCCTTTTTCTCCACGTCTTTTCCAGCATTTATTATTATTTGTGTTTTTGATGGCTGCTATTCTGACTGGAGTGAGATGAAATCTCAGTGTTGTTTTGATTTCCATTTCCCTAATTGCTAAAGATGTTGAACATTTTTTCATATATTTGTTGGTCATTTATATTTCTTCTTTTGAGAAGTGTCTGTTTAGTTTATTTGCCAGTTTATTAATTGGGTATTTTTTAGTGTAAAGACTTTTGAGTTCTTTATATTCTAAATATTAATTTTAAAGGAAATATGTTCAATTTTTCCCCATTTACTGAGATTGACTTTGAGTTTCTCTCAAATAGCCTTTATGATGTTGAGGTAGTTTTTCAAGTGTTTTTGTCATGAATGGGTGATGAATTTTACTGAAGACCTTCTCTGCATCTATGAAGATGCCTAAGTGATTTTTGTACTTAATTCTATTTGATGAATTACATTTATTGATTGGCATATATTAAACCATCCTTGGATCTTTTACCAAATTGGTAAAACCAACTTGGTTGTTGCCAGGGTTCTGCGTGGGAGGGCGGGGGGCATCAGCTCCTCCCACCAGCGGGAAAGGGGAATCCCCGGGCATCCCCAACAAGGTCCAGCCGAGAAAGGTAAAGTCGCCCAGTGTGAAACCACCACGCCCCAGAGGGATCTGTCTCAAGCAGGAACTCCGTTTATTTTAAGGAAGTTACATTCTTATATATGGGCTCAGGGCCAATAGCATTTCATTGTTAAGCCTCGGATGCGGAAGTCGTTTGTCTGCGCTTAGCAGTATAGAAGCCTTTAGGTTGGGGATCATGCATTGTCCACGAGCACCGAAATAGAGATCAGCCAATAGGCGCGAGGTGACGTGGCTCTCTCGGGGTGGGATGCTTTTGTCCCGGGCGATTGCTCGGCGTCATTTTATGGTATGCCCCCACAGGTTGTGATGTATAATCTTCTTAATATGTTATTGAATATGATTTTCAAATATTTTATTAAGTATTTTTACATACTCTATATGCAATTCCCAAAAAGCAGCCAAGATCTTGAGAGTCAGTATAGAAATGTTGTATTACAGAAATGTGAAATGTATATAAAGTAAATGTTATAATATACCAATTATTGAAACACAACATCTGCTTATTACATGTCATTTTTATTTCCTCTATGCTTCTTCCCAGTACCCAATCTAGACCAGCCCTGCTCCTTGTATATTTGTTTTTGAATGTCACAGATATTCACTGTAAACTTTTGACAAATAAAATAATAAAAACCATCACTGAATTTAAAAAAAAAAAAAAAAAAGTATTTTTACATCTAAAATCATCAGGATGTGTCCTTTTCTGGTTTTGGTATGAATGTGATACTGGATTCATAGAATAAATTTGGAAGTGTTTCATTCCTTTCTATTTTATGGAATAATTTGAGAAATATTGGCATTAGTTTTTCCTTAAAGTTCAGTAGAGAATCCATCTGGTCCTGGGCTTTTCTTTGTTGGAAAGCTTTTTATGATCGCTTCTATCTCATTGTTAGTTATTGGTCTGTTTATGTTTTTTATCTTTTTTTTCTTTTCTTTTTGGTACCAGAGATTGAACTCAGGGGGACTTAACCCCTGAGCTACAACCTCAGTCTTGTTTATTTTATTTTTTTTTAAATTTTGAGATAGACTCTCAGTAAGTTGCTGGGCCTGGTTTTGAACTTGTGATCCTTCTGCCTCAGCCTCCCAAGCTACTGGGATGACAGGCATGCACCACTATGCCTGGTCTTTATGTCTTCTTGATTCAGTTTTGGCAGATAGTGTTTGTGTAGAAATGGGTCTATTTCTTCTGTTTTCTGATTTATAGGAGTATTAATTTTTCAAAATAGTCCCTAATGATCTACTGAATTTCTGTGTTGTCTATTGTGATTTCTCCTTTTTCATCTCTAGTTTTATAAATTTGGGTTTTCTCTCTTTTTCTTTTGGTTAGTTTGGCTAAGGGTTTATCAATCTTGGTTATCTTTTCAAAGAACCAACTTTTTAATCAATCCCTTTTATTATTTTTTTAAGTCTCAGTTTCTCTGATCTAATTTATTTCCTTTTATTGGTTTTTGAAGAGGTGTGTTCTACTTTTTCTTGGGTCTTGAGATGTATCAGTAGGTTGTTCATTTGGGATCTTTCTGGTTTTCTTACATTACATAGGCGCTCATAGCTATAAACTTTCCTCTTAGAACTGCCTTCATAGTGTCCCAAGGTTCTGCTATGTAGTATCACTATTCTCATTTAAGTCTAAGAAATTTTTAATTTCTCCCTTGATTTCTTCTATCACCTATTCATCAATCAAAAGTGTATTGTTCAATCTTCATATGTTTATATAGTTTCTGTAGGGTTTTGTCAGGTTGATTTTTAATTTTAGATCATTATGATCTGAAAAGATGCAAGGATTTATATCAATTTTTTAATATTTGATAAGAGTTGCTTTGTGGCGTCTTTTCCTCTTATTCATGCATTAAATGTTAAAATGCTATTATAAATATTTTGATATTGATAATCCTGTCACTTTTCTTAGTTCTTTTCATTTGTTTCTTCTTATTTTGTCTTTAATAAAACATGCTTATTTTGTAATTTCTATGCAATTATTCTGTAACATAAGATCCCCAAATGTATTGTAATTTTAGATTTACTTATTCTATTAACAAATATTAATTGATTTCTTATAAATGTAAGACTATTTTCTTGGCGCAGAAAATAAACAAGTGTGGAAAAGTGATTATATTTTCCCTTCTCTATAAAGTCTATATGGTAGTGGTAGAGGCATATAACTAGCATACTAAGTAGGTAAATTTCATTATACAATATTTTAAGCTGATAAATTATATGTTAAAAAAATCAAGCAGGGTAAGGACTTGATAGTCCCACAGCGACAGTGGGAATGGTCAAAAAATAAATGTAATAATTGTATTTAGCTTCATTGAAAAATATTACTTGGACAGAGATCTCAAAAAGTGAGGTGAGCTAGGTGGCTCTTTAAGAGAATAGTATTTCAAGTTCTAAGGAGGGAGCATGACTGGCATCTTCAAGGAACAGTACAGAAGCCATTGTACCTATAGAAAAGCATAGGGGAAAACTGTAGGAGAGGCCAAAGAGTGTGTATGTGGATATAGCAGAAGGATATGGGGTATAGCTTTGTAAGACAGAGTAGGACATTAAATTTTAACAATATTTGAAAATAGATTAAAAAGGTTGGGTTCATCAATTTTTTTTTATTGCTATGACCAAAATACCTGAGAACAACTGAGAAGAGGAAATACTTACTTTGGGCTCATGGTTCAGTTCATGGTGAGCTGACTCTATTTCTCTAGGCTGGAGATGAGACAGAATATCTTGGTGGAAGAACTTGAGGGAGGAGCACAGCTCCACTCAGGGAAACCAGGTTGTAGGGTAGGGGAACACATGATGAGCCAGGGGCAAGATATTATCTCCAAAGGCATGTCCCCAGTGACCTACTTCCTCTAGCCACACCTTAATTGCCCAGTAACCACCCATTGGTGGTCCAGTTAAATTATTACTCTGTCAAATGGATTAATCCACTAATGAAGTTGCAGCTCTCATCATTGCCTGAAAGTCCCACCTCTGAACCTTCCTGCATTCAGGATCATGCTTTCAAAACATGAGTTTTATGGGGTACATTTCTAGTTCCAAACCATAACAGGGGTCAAGGGTAGAACAACAGAGAACATTAAGAGACTATTGTCCCTCTTTGGGTAAAGGAATTTGGTGACTTAAACTGAAGTGGAAACAGTGGAGATTATGAGAATAGATCAAATAAAGTCTATGTTGGAAGCAGGGTCAACAAGATTCCACAAAGTCCTGGACATGGGCAGTGAGAGAAAAAATGAGTCAACAATGTCTCTAAAGTTTGGGGACTGGCTTTTTATAAAAGGGAAGTCAATTAATTAACCGCACAGAGTATGTTTTGGAGTTAGGGGAGTGTAAGGCCAAATGACCAGAAGGAAGTAAAGCAGAACTGCTGGACAGGCTTTTATTGGAAATACACGCTCTTGGGCTGAACTCTCCCATCCATCAGAGTGTGTCCGGGAGAGTGGCACCTGTACTCCAGTGTACAGACAATTTCAAAAGGCCAGGTCAGGAAAGGGAGGGCTTGGGGGCAGGAAGAGAAGGCCAGAGTCCTTCCTGGATAGGTCAGGAAAAACCCGCTGATTGACAGGAGGCACATCTACTGGTGACATGAGCGTCTGGCTGGCCACTCCATTCTGCAGCTGCTCTGACTGGTCCCCCTAATTGGACATCCTGGACCCTGGACTGACCTAACAGGGAGAAGTAATTCAGTATTAGCTATGCTAAATTTGAGATGTGTGTCAGACATCAAAGTGGAGATTTCAAATAGATATATGTTTGTAGTACACAGGAAAGGTCCAAGCTAGAGAACTGAAATTGGGAATCATGAAATATAAATATTAAGTCAGAGATTGGATGTAATCACCATGGGAGAGTGCGTAAAGAGAGAAAAGAATTAAAAGACTGAGCCCTAGGAGACTTAACATTGGCCGTGGAGAGGCTAACTAGCAAAGGAGACCAGGGTAATAACCAGAAACCTAAGAGATGAGGCAAATGACAGTGTAATTCTAACAGCAAATGGATTGTTTTCAAGAAATGGGAATTATCAGTTGTGTCAAATATTACTTTTAGGCAAAGTAAAATGAGGACCAAAAAGTGACTCTTGGATTTAGGCAGAGTTTGGTTAGGATGAGTTGATTGTAGCAAAAGCTTGACAGCATGAAGGGAAATGGAGTTAGTGAATACAGATTAGTTTTTCTAGGTGTTTAATTGCAAAAGAGTTCAGAAAAATGGGTCACTAGGAAGGATTGATGGTGTAAGGAAGGAAGAGAGAAAAAGCAATTTCTTCTAATAATTATGAGAGGATTGTGTCCAGCGCCCAAGTCCAAAGGCTAGTAAGAGGTTGAACCACAAACATTTCATCTACAGTTAAGAATAAAGACTGATAATCTATTACGAGTAGATACAGTGGTTGAAGTTTGTGGACACTTTTCTGATGCAACAACCCTCTCATCAGAGATACAGGAAAGCAAGGTTGTCATCTCAAGGGATGGAAGGGAAGGTCTCCATACTTTGAGGAGACAGAAGGCCAGAATAGTGGTGAAGAAGAATGGACAAGGGAAAACACTAGGTATGTGTAGTGTGACAGGACCAAGGGGTCAGTTGAAGTTTGAAGTCATGAACTTGAAGAAGAACCAGGGTTTCAGTATTTTTCTCAACCATGTTCAGCTACAGCATGCAAATGTAGAAAATACAGGTAGATTTAAACAGGATGGCAGTTCTGCCCAGTGAATACCATAGAGACAGAAAGAGGCAATAGTTATACCTAATTGTAATGTTTGATCATGGAATTTAGGCTGGGTCAGGACAGGGGTGAGGAAATCTAGGGAGTGCAGGATGGTGAGAATGTGATGGGCTCAATGGATTGGAGCTCTTGGTGGGGTTGAGGATTGTGGGATTCAGGAAATAAAAGAGTTGAACTGGAAAAGTTAATGAAAAGACTGTGTTCATCTTAAATAGGGTACTCTTTGTGATAACTTTGTGGAAAAGGCTGGAATTATGAAATCCCAGGAAGGTTCAATATTTCCTCTTGTTTGGTGATCCAAAGCTTTTGCCATCTGGATCTACTTTTTATGTTGATTTCTTAGTTTGTCCCAATCTGAATGAGGGCAAATTGTGACTATCGTTTCTTAAAAGAGATGTTAAAAAATCCAATTTGGAGTACTAACATCATGTATTTTATTTATAAATATGTTTGTATGTATCTCTGATGGTTAAGGACCATTTTTTAACACAACCACAATAATAGCACAGCAAAACAAATTAATTTCTTACAATGACAAAATATCAAATCAATGTTTAAGATTTTAGTTACCTCAGATATATCATAGTTTTACTAGTTCTTTTGAATCAGGATCCAGATAAATTTGTAAAATAACATTTATATAACTTCCAAGCTTTTAAAATCTTCCAGTTTTGCCGGGCGCAGTGGCGTAAGCCTGTAATCCCAGCACTTTGGGAGGCTGAGACAGGAGAATCCCGAGTTCAAAGCCAGCCTCAGCAATGGTGAGGTGCTAAGCAACTCAGTGAGACCCTGTCTCTACATAAAACACAAAATAGGGCTGAGGATGTGGCTCAGTGGTTGAGTGCCCCTGAGTTCAATCCCCAGTACCAAAAAAAAAAAAAAAAAAAAATTTCAGTTTCCCCTCCAATTCATGTTTTCTTATCTTCTTTTGTTAAGTCAATCAAGTCCTTATTATCCTGATTGCTGATATAATTTAACATGTTTCTCTTTTATCTATGTCTGAACCATATTTGTATTAAAATTTTTTTGCATGCTAAAATGACAATTCCTGTTTCTTTCTCTTTTTGTGTATTAGTAGTCATTGATGCTCAATGCCAAAATTTATTGTGCTTTATTATTAGCAAATTTTAACATAAAAGAATATATTGTGGACCAGTCATTTTATCATATTTCCCTGAAGCATTTATAAGTTATCATTCTGTTAGCCTTAACAAAACAAAAGCTGCTTCAGTTGTTTCTCTTTTCTGGCCCTTGACCTTCCAAACAGGTTGGCTACATTAACTCCTGAATCACACTTAAATAGATCTTCAAGATGTGGACCCATATACTCCTGCTGTCCTGACATCATGGTGACATATTGATAACATTCCAGCTCAGTTACCTCTAAAACTCCCAGATCTATACAAAATCAGTTATGGAAATGCACTGAAGGCTGAAGTCAAAGCAAATGCTGAGAAAACCTCTGGCAGCAGTGCAAAAATGGTAAATGTAAAACAGGAATACTGCATCCTAACTAAACCTTGCAATGTTATATTTTCAAGGTGGAGATAAACAAGCACATATTATGGCTGACTGAAAATGATCTCACTCCATGACAAAAGGTCTTAATTAAAGTGTGATTTTTTTAAAAAAAGTAGACAATGTATTTCTTACACTGGGGGAGGGGGTGTGGAATAAAAGAAACCACCATAGGACAATAGCTGCCTCGGAACAAAGAAACTGGTAACTGACCTTTTAATTGCAAAGAGGAACAACCCACAGTGTGAAGACCAAAACAGGCTGAAAGTAGAAGATTCTAAATAAAGAATGAGAGAGAGAGAGAAAGAAAAAAGAAAAAAAGATAAGATAAGTAATATGCCTGAAGTAGTCAAGTAGCTTTGCAATATTTAGCAAGTAATTAAAATATTAATACTTTTGACCCAGTTATTCTACTCTGAAGAGGCTATCCTAAGGAAAAATCCTGAATTTGGAAAAAAAAGTCCGTGTTTAAGCTGTTCACCATGAGGTTTATAAGTACAAAAATCAGAAATGACTGTACCAATGCATAAATCTGGGAAATGATTAACAGAATATGGTATGAAGCAGTTGTTCAAAATGTTTTCTGTAAACTATTGATGATATAGGAAACAAGTATGCTGTAGTATTGGTTACTTTACATATATGTACAGAAAAAATATGTATATGATATGGTACCTATCTATATGTGTGCATATATGTATATACACATACATTTTGATTACATATATACATGTATGTGTATATACATATATATACATATATGCACACATATAATCAAAATAGATAGTGATACACCATGCTGGAAAATATGATGCTAAAATTAGAAAATATCTTCTGGGTAAACATCAAATCAGGTTACTTTTGGTAAAACATGTTCTAAAGATAAAGCTGAGGGGGTGACTGGAAGGTTCTCAGAAAATTCTTTTTAGGCTTTTAAGAAGTGTAGAATGTTTTTCTTAGGCAGTCTCAGCAGAAATCTAAGGCTGAAAAGTGCTTATTGTAAAGAGATTTTTACATACATGGCTTCTGTGTAAAGAGGCAAACCCCAGTAAGACTCATTGAAGACAAAAAAAAAAAAAAAAAGAAAAGAAAAGAAAGAAAAGGAAAGGGAAGGAAAAATCAAGAGAATTCAACTGCATAAACACTAGCAGCTTGAACTGAAAGGGATACAAATAACACTGAATGGAAAGAGGTCTTACATTCTCTCAAACATATAGAGAGAAATATGATATCTCGTCATATAAAAAAAGCAAATGTATCCCATTAGAGGTACCTGAAGAATTCTAAAATATCCGTTCTGTTTCTGGGTAATGAGATCTTGGGGTGATGACTTTTTCCCCCTATTTCCTTATACTTATCTATACTTGTTAAATGTTCCATGAACTTGGAGGTCATTATGTTAAGGGAAATAAACCAGGTACAAAGAGACAAGCACCACACAGTCTGACTCATGTGGAATCCAAAAAAGTTGATCTCAAAGCTAAGAGTAGGATGATGGTTACCAGAGCCTGGGGACAATGGGGAGCAGGGAAAATGTGGAAAGACTGATTAACGGGCTCCAAATTTCAGTTAAATAGGAGCAAGAAGTTCTGGCGTGCTGTTATACAGTGGGGTGAGTATAATGATAATGTACTAAACATTCCCAAAAAGTTAGAAGAAAGGGTTTTGAATGTTATCCCCACAAAAAAATAAAATAAACTTTAAAGAGATAGAGGTGCTTACCTTGATTTAAATATTACACGTCTACCTATATTCAAATGTGACATGGTACTTGATCAATATGTGCAATTTTTATGTATCAGTTAACATTTTTTTAATTAAAATTTTATTCCATGACTGTAAATTCCATCAACGATGCTCCCCAAAAAGATAAATACAAATGAAAAGGTAAGAAAACAGGGCTGGGGCTGTTGCTCAGTGGTAGAGTGCTTGCCTCGCGTGTGTGAGTCAGTGGATTCGATCCTCTGCACGACATTAAAAATAAATAAATAAATAAAATAAAGATATTGCATCCATCTACAACTAAAAAAAAATTTTAAAAAAGAAAAAAAAAGGTAAGTAAACAAAACAGGATCAGCACTTGCTGATGTATTAGATACCTGGATGGGTTAATAACCAATTTCTCTTCTATTGTCATATTTCACTCCCTTTCATTGACAAGCTTTTTGAATGTGTGGTCTAAGCCCTATGCTTCATTTATTTCCCTCAATTTTCTCTTTAATATCCATAAGTCTGGTTTATGTCATTTATTCTTCTAAAAATAACTTTCTATTGTCACGTGTTACACTCTGTCCAGGGCTTTCCTCAGACGCTTTTTAATTGACATTCTCCCACCATGTGATATTTAACTTCCTTCTTCTTAACCTCCCAGAAAATAAAGGAAAAGGTAGATGTGTTTTTGCAGGGAAGTACATGTTATTCTATTAAGAATAACCTCCCTGCATATTGGCAGCAGAAAGACTATTTGCATTTTTTTCCTGTGAAATGTTTGTTCATGACCTTTGCCCCTATTTTATTATTGAGGTGTTGGTGTCTTTCTTTCAATTTCCTTGAACTCCTTTCATCAAGATATTATTAAAGATATTAATTCTGTTTCATATATTTGTGATGAATTTTTTCAGTTTATTATTTGTCCTATAATTTTATTTTGATATCTTGGGGTCTTTTGTATGTATGTTCTCATTATAAATGTTATACATATTGCTTGTAAAAAATTCAAACAATATAGACATTCATAAAATGCAAAGCAAAGGGTAGGATAACTGGGTATGAAAAATCAGACTGAGGCCAAGAAACACAAGTGCCATGTAATGTTGCTTATGTATTTAGATATGGAACCTAAAAATGTTTATCTCACAATTTGAAAGGAGAATGGTAGTTACCAGAGGTTGGGGAGAGCAGTGGGAAGGGGAGGATGTGGCAAGTAGATCAGGGGTTACTAAGTTGCAGTTAGATTGGAACAAGAAGTTCTGATGTGCTATTGCACAGTAGAGTGAATATAGACAACAACTTACTATAAATTTTACAAAGCTAGTCATATTTTAGTTTTTAGAAAGATATTATTCTCGTCTATGGTAAGGTGAAGGAAGATATGCATACAAAGATTTATGTGAAAGATTATTCAATGTCATATTTATAATAAAAAATGAGAATCGCTAAATTCTAACTTGAGACAACTAATCATATAATTTATACCTATTCAATATAAGGATATAATCATTATATACACTTAATTAATTCATTAAATCTCAAGTTTTCAATTCTGCAAATATTTCAACAAAAGTGACACAGGTGTATTAAAATATGTTGAAAATAATAACCAGGAGGTTACATATACTATTATATAAATTAACCTAATGTTATAATTATAATATAATTTTATCATAATATATGATAAAATTCTATACTACATTTTAATTATTTCAAGTGTTTCACAACTAGGATGATGAGACAAAATGTTTTGAAAAAAATTACCTAAGTATGCAAACTGTGATCTTATGGGTATGTAGAAATGTATATATATAGACACACAGAGAAAAAACCTATCTTTTTAGGTTTTGCAATGACCAATAATTTTAATTATTGTTTTTACCTATTTTCAATACTGTCTGTACTCATTTCATGATCACAAGAACAATCCCAATAAATGTCAGTGGCAATAGCTGGGGAATAAATATATATATTAATAGTTTAATCAACTTATGTTACATCACCTCTAGTCTTTGGTTTTTAAATTATAGGTCAAAGCTAAGGAATGCTGCTTGCTTATCTCATAAAGGAGAACCATGCTTTGCATGCTAATCAGTTGGATAAATATTTGAAAAAAAAATAAGTGAAAGTGTTTTACAGATTTGTATACTAACGCTTGCACTAAAAATTTCAAATTTATTGTTCTATCCTTAATTTTGATTAAATGTTTTTTTTTAAAAATCACATATTGTGAATTTAAAACATTCACCTTTGGATGAACTTTAAGAGATGTCTATGATGGATTACTGGATTGAATTATTATTGATTTAAGGACTATTTTTGAACCATCGTTGCAGCCAGATACAGATTAACATTTGCCAATAATGTTGCTTAGAAGTAGGCTCAAAATTTGTCTGTGTGTAAATACATGTTCTGATTTTTAAGTTATTCCCTGCTTTCATAGTGAGAAACATGTCATCAGTGAGGACGTGATTTATTTGTTGAATATCATATTAATAATTAATGTATTTACTGTTATTTACTATGTGCTAGTCCTACTCAGGTAGTGAGGGAAGCCGTTAATTGTGAATAGTTAACTAGGCCAAAGCAGAAGTATTTGTTAATGACGTTGCGTGTGTGTGACGTGATTTTGAACTTGCACTTAAGTTTAAATTTTGACTCTATCACCTGAAATTTATAATGTTGGGGGAATTATTTAAACTAACTAACCTATGTTTCCCATCTGTAAGACAAAAGAGTCGCTGTACCTATGTCCTGAAGAGCAAATGCCATCATCCATGAGCAGCACTTACAAGGCTCTGCACACAATGTTTCCTAAATATTGGTTATTAACACATCTCATTACATCTTTGCCATCTAACATAGACAGGAGCACTGGGAAGCCATTTATGTTTTGATTCTCTTTTACTCAATAATCTGTTTATGGGACAACTCTTATTGTTTGGAATACAATGCACTAAATAGAAAAGATAACCATTAACTTTATTTGGCAAGGATTACAACTGTTGTGATTTTTCTCAAGCAGATGTTCTTAAGTCTGGCTAAAAGATTTAATATCTTCAGAGCATCCAAATTGAATTATTTGTGTGTGTGACAGTTCTGAGCAAGGTTAATGGATATTCTGAGAATGTGCTTCTAGGACTCTGCAAATGATGGACTTTTCTTCACCAATTAAAAATAATATCAAGGTGCTGGGGTTATGGCATAGTGGTAGTGTGCTCGCCTAGCACGCGTGAGGCACTGAGTCTGATCCTCAGCACCACATAAAAATAAAATAAAGATATTCTGTCCACCTACAACTAAAAAATAAATATTAAAAATAATAATAAAAGTTCAGTTTGCCTCAGAGACCCATTTGATTCCTACGCATCTATTGTATGTATTGGTGAACACAGGCATTTTTATCTGGAAAAAACCATAAAACTTGAGGAATTGCATAGTGTTGGTGCCAACTTGAAGCTATTGTTTTTTAGAGGGTCCTGAAACCACAGTAGAGCTGCTTTCTTTTTTCTTTAATTTGGAATGCTTACATTCACAAAAAGAAGGAGAACTTTCATCCGGGTAAGGTGGTGCACGCCTGTAATCCCAGCACTTTGGGAGGCTGAGACAGGAGAATCGTGAGTTCAAAGCCAGCCTCAGCAACTTAGCGAGGTGCTAAGCAACTCAGTGAGACACTATCTTTACATAAAACACAAAATAGGGCTGGGGATGTGGCTCAGTGGTAGAATACTCCTGAGTTCAATCCTCAGTACCAAAAAAAAAAAAAAAAAAAAAAAAGAAAGAAAGAAAGAAAAAAAAGAAGGAGAGTTTTTAAAACTGTTCTTTATCAACAGGAGTTAAAAATAAAATTTCCACATTGCTTCAATATGATAGGATAGTTGAGCTGCCAATTTTTATGGATGC
>PVHX01027123.1:0-19813 GCA_004024805.1 Geosciurus inauris | reverse complement strand
GCAGTCATACATGAACCTAGGGCATCGTTGTCCATCTCATTCCACCATCTTTCCTGCCCCCATGTCCTATCCCCACCATTCCCTCCCCTTTGACCAAAGTTCCTCCATTCTTCCCATGCCCCCTTCAGCATTATGGATCAGCATCCACTTATCAGAGAGAACATTCAGCCTTTGATTTGGGGGGATTGGCTTACTTCGCTTAGCATGGTGTTCTCTAATTCCATCCATTTACCTGCAAATGCCATGATTTTATTCTCTTTAAATGCTGAGTAATATTCCATTGTGTATATACCACAGTTTCTTTATCCAGTCATCTATTGAAGGGCACGTAGGTTGGTTCCACAGTTTAGCTATTGTGAATTGTGCTGCTATAAACATTGATGTGGCTGTGTCACTGTAGTATGCTGTTTTTAAGTCCTTTGGGTATAGATAGATGAAGGAGTGGGATAGCTGGGTCAAATGGTGGCAGGAAAGATGGTGGCATGAGATGGTCATCATTACCCTAGATGCATGTATGACTGAACATATGGTGCGACTCTACATCATGTACAACTAGAGAAATGAAAAGTTGTGCTCCACTTATGTACAATGAATAAAAATGTATTCTGCTATCATGTATACCTAAGTAGAATAAATAAATTTTAAAAAATGAAATTTGAATTATTAAAAATAAAAAACTCTAATAAGCCCTATTTCTAATGAAACTGTTTTCTGATATTTTTCTTGGAAGTAATAGGGGTTATTTTTTACCACTATGCAAATTATTTTCTTTATCTCAATTTTGCTTCATTTCTTGCACAAGATAATTTTTTAACATTGACTCATTCATCCTAAAACTTAAAATATATTTTAAAAAACTAAAATCTAAAAAACAAAAGAGTATGTTATAGTTTGAATCTGGAATATCTCCCAAAGGCTTGTGTGTTGAAGGCTTGTGTGTTGAAGGCTTGGTCCTCAGATGGTGGCAGAAACTAAGAAATGAGGTCTAGTAAGAATAAGCAGTTCAGTCAGTACAGGCATGTCCTAGAAGAGAATATCAGGACCTGGTTCCCTTCCTAACACTTGTTCACTTTTTCACATTGTCTGTCTCTCTCTTTCCTTCCTGGCTGTATCAAAATGAGAAGCTTTCCTCTGGCACATACTTGCTTCACCACAGACCCAGAAACAATGCAGCCAAGTGACCATGAATTATAACCCCTTAAACCATGAAACAAAATAAACCTTTCCTCTTTTAAGTTGAATCTTCTCAGTGGCAGAAAGATAACACAGAGTAGCTGCATAGCTCAGAGATAAGAGGCTTGCCTGGCATGCCTGAGGTCCTAGGTTCCACTTACATCACTGAAAAATAAAGAAAGAAGAGAAGGAGAAAAAGGAGTACCTGAATGAAGAATTTTGGCTCAAACATCAGTTAATGTTTAATCATGGAGTTTGTTACATGCTAAGTATGTATTATATGTGTTGAGACTAGTTGGGGCTAACATAATGTTTTTAGATCTCAAAAAAATGAGAAGATATCAGTCAAATGATAAAAAACTTCAGTTAAAAGGAATCAGTTCAAGAGATCTATTGTACAACATGGTGATTATAGTGAATAAAAATGTATAGTGCATATTAGAAAATTGCTAAGAAAATAGATTTCAAATGTTTTATCACAAAATACATGTTAATACACATATTAATTAGTATGATTAGCTACTCTAAAATGTATACATATTTCAAAGCATCATATCACATATATATAAGAATATATAATTTGTATTTGTCAATTAAATGATTAACTAATAGAAATGAATATGAGAAAATATGAAGGGAAGTAGGGAGAATTCAGCTCAGTATAAGATTTAAATACACTAAAACATTCAGCCCCAGGGTGAGGATTTCCTTTCTTTACCAATCTTTAACTTGCCTGGCAGTTTTATACTTTAGCATTTTTGGGGGAAGCCTGTGAGCACATTGACCAACTTGTACACAGGAAAAATTACCCAAATCTCCATTTAGTGAAGAGATTTATTTAGACAATGTATCCTCATAACTGTTAAGGCAACTCATATTAGATAATAATGATAAACCAAGACATTTTTTGGTGAAAATGAATAGGCAAGAATAAATCAGTAGATATTTGAAGAAGACCATGGTAATGAAAGAGAAGAGACAAGATGAACAAATCAAACCTTTTTCCCAAAGAGGTAATTTTTTTAAAGGACTTTAAAATAACTTCATTTAGTAACAGCAGAGAAAGTAAACAACACATTAATGCAATAAAATAAAAACACATTACTATGAAAATGTTTCAAACGGACATCAGATAAATTATAAACTTGTCCTTAGAATTTTTAAAATTCAAAATAAATTCTGAATCATTATGTTTATCCTCAAAACACTAATATAAAAAATATAAGTAGATAGCACAAAGAGCAGTAGAGTAGAAGGAAAGGAAAGGACAGGGAGGAAGGTAGGGTAAGGGGAAGTACTGGGAACTGAATTGGAGCAAATTATATTCTATGAATTTATGATTATGGCAAAATGAATTCTAATGTGATGTATAACTAAAAAGAACTTATAAAAACTAAACAAATTCAAAATGAGGAAAATGTTGGCTAAAAAATAAATCAGTGATTTGGATGACCTAACTAGGTAGGATATTCTCCCATAAATCTCTAAGAAAAGAAAATCATATAACAACCAAGATAAAAACAATAGATTACTCTCTAATTATTCTCTAATTAAACACCTTTCCATAAATAAAGCCTCAGGCCCAGAACTATTTAGTCAATTCGACAAAACATGAAAAGGAAAAATAAGGCCAACAATATACAATTTCTTCCCACAAATAGAAAGCAAGCGAATACTTAAATCACATTATAAGTCCAACTAACTTTAATGCCAAAACTTGTTTTAAAATACTGGAGAATAGACAATTAGCATTGCAGATTTAGCTTCGTGGTAGAGTGCTTCTCTAGCATGTATGAGGCCTGGCATTCAATCCCCGGCACAGAAAAAAAAAGAAAGAAAGAAAGAAAGAAAGGCAGTTCTCATTCATTTTCATTAATGTAAAATTACTAAAGAAAATATTAGCAATATAAATAAATTTAAGTACAAAGAAAAAATAAAACATCATGAATAAGTTGGGTTTATTTCAGAAATGCAAATATGGTTTAAAATTTTAAATCAATGTAATTTATCACATAACAAAATCAAGTAGAGCCAGGTGCAGTGGCGCAAGCCTATAATCCCAGCACTTTGGGAGGCTGAGACAGGAGAATTTCGAGTTCAAAGCCAGCCTCAGCAATGGCGAGGCGCTAAGCAACTCAGTGAGACCCTGTCTCTACATAAAACACAAAATAGGGCTGGGGATGTGGCTCAGTGGTCGAGTCCTGAGTTCAATCCCTGGTACCAAAAAAAAAAAAAAAGAATTACTAGAAACAAATCTACAACAAACATCATAATTACATAATCCTAGTGGTTTTCCCTCTTGGATTAGGAATAAGCCATGGATAACAACTATCTCTACCCATCAGCATTGTACTAGAAGTACTAACAAACAAAAAAGAAGGAAGAAATAAAATTGTCATTTTCAGACAGTATAAGTATGAATATATAAAGTACAAAAAGTCTACAAATTATTAGTATAATTAACAAATGTGGAATATTCCTTGTATTCCCATGTATCAAGCATAAACAATTAGAACTGGAATAACAATATTATTTAGCATAGCATAAAAGTAAAGTATCTTGAAATTATCTATTGGAAGTTATTCTCAATCCTATTTAATAAGGGAAATAATAAAATAAAAAGGCCTGGGGACTTATCTCACTGGTAGAATCCCCCTGGCTTCAATCAAAGGTACTGCAAATAATAATGATAAGAATGGGGATAATTTACAAAAAAATTTTGGAACTATAAAGTCACAAACTCAAACTAAATGAATTCCAAGCAAAAGAAACATGCAGAATAACACGCCATTAATATTTTAGTCAGAATTCTGTTAATACAGCAAATACCTGAGATAACAAACTGAAAACAGGAAAGGTTGATTTGGGCTTAAAGTTTTAGAGGTTTCAGTCTATAATTTATTGGCCCTATTGCTTTGGGGCCTGTGGGATGCACTACATCGTTGTCACAGTGAGTAGCAGCAGAAGCTGCTCACCTCTTAGCAGCTAGGAAGCAAAGAGAGGGATAGGAAAGGCCCAGGGACCCAATATCCCCTTCAAGACCATGCATCTTAAAGCTTCCACCACTTCCCAGTGGCACCAAGCTGAAAACCAAGCCTTTAACACATACTCCATTGGGGAACAACCAAGATCAACACTGTAGCAATTAATCAATAATCTAATTGAAAAAAGCAGTAATAAAGAGAAAAATTAAAGTAACCACAGTGTGTAATGGGAGATACATAGAAGATACCAAAGAACAAGAAAAAAGATGAAATTAGACTTCTCTCAGAAACAATGCAAGCTAAAACATAGTGGAGACACATTTTTTTAAGACATTGGACATGAAAAGCAACTGTCAACTTAGAATTCTATACTCAAAGAAAATATCTTTCAAAATCAAAAGTTAAATATGAACTTTACCACACAAAAAACAATTTAGGGAATTCATCATTAGCATACCAGCATTATAGAAAATGTTAAAGGAAGTTCTTCAGGCAGGAAGAAAATAACAGATGTAAATTTGGATCTCCATGAAAGAATAAAAAGCACTAGAAATGTTAAATATGTAGGTAAATATAAAATACTTTTTATCTTAATCTTTAATCTCTTAAAAAGATTGTTTTCTTTTATAGTTAATAAATCTGCCTTATGAAATCAACCAACAAGGATGAATTGTAAAAGCAATATCTGCTTGATTAACATATAAAATTATTCACCTCAGGCCTCAAAGCCTTTTGAAAATCAACAGAATCCTAACTTCTTTTGAACTTCATTGCACAATTATTTTTATCATGAAATTTTGGTTTTGTATGGTTTCTAACTCTTTAAAGTAGCAATGAACCAAATTGATAGAGGAAGGATGCATAACATAAATTTGCATTATTTCTTTAACATGTCCATATCTTAAAATATTAAAGAGTTCTGAAAAACGGAAAGCTTAGCCTGTAATTTCTGATATTGAGGAGTAATCTTTTTCTTTTCATGGAGACTTAACTCTGTTCTGATGCTAATTTATCAGATTGCTTTAGGATATCAGATCATACCACCCTTTACAACTTAAGATTTTTGTTATTTGAATGTGTGTTAGGTGGTATTAAGAAAATAAGGATGAGGTTTCTTTCTGAAAGCTCTCTGATATGGCATGTTATAACATATTGTAGACACAACCAGATGCTTTATCATCTTAAAAGTAGGCATTTATAACCACTAAAACTCAAGAATATGGCAGAAGATAGCCTTGAAAACACTTAGCTATTCAGATTAGACCTAAATGTTTTTCCTTTCTCTTTTAAAAATTTATGGGGAACTTGTAATTCAGGACTCCTTTTTTCTGCTTCTAATTTGCTGCTGATAATGTATATGAATTTAACCTGCTGTGTAAGCTGTGTCCTAGTTATTAAACAGCTTATGCAGTGCTACTTTGCCAAATAAAGTTAAAAGCAACCGAGAGGAAAGATAATTGCATAAATCAAAAACAATAACAACATAGTGTGGGGCTAATAATATATGTAGGAGTAAAATGTACAATAAAAATATCACAAAGTTGAGAGAAATGGAAGTATACTGTTGTAAGATTATTACATAATTACATTTTATTTGAAGAAGCACTTCCATTCAACATTGTAGAGTAGGTACTATTCAGTAGAATAAGGAAAATACAGGGAAACAAGTACAGAACTCTGAAAGGAAGTAATAAAATTTTATATATTCACAGGAGACAGCATAGTTTGTATAGAAAAATTTTGATAATCCACAAATAAGCTACTAGAATTAATATGTGCATTTTGAAAGATTTAGAAAGTATATAAGATCAGTAAACAAAAATTATTGCATTTTTTGTTGTTCCTTTTAATTATACATGAATATATTTTGGCAAATTATATGTACATAGAATATAACTTATCCTATTTAGGATCCCACTCTTGAGGTTGTACATGATATGGAGTGACCCTGGTTGTGTATTCAAATACAAGGTTAGAAAAGTTATGTCCAATTAATTCTGTCTTTTCTATTCCCTTCTCCCCTCTCTTCCCTTTGTTTCCCTTTGTCTAATCCAATATATTTCTATTATTCACTTCCCCAACCTCATTTTGGGTTAGCCTCCACAAATCAGAGAGAATATTCAACCTTTGGTTTTTTTGGAATTGGTTTATCTCACTTAGCATGATATTCTCCAGATCCATCCATTTACCAGCAAATGCCATTATTTCATTCTTATTTATGGCTGAGTAATATTCCATTGTATATATATGCCACATTTTCTTTATCCATTAATCTGTTGAAGGACATCTAGGTTGTTTCTATAGCTTGGCTATATGTGAGTTGTGCTACTATAAACATTGATGTGGCTGTGTCAATGTAGTATGCTTTTTTTATGTCTTTTGGATATAGACTGAGGAGTGGGATAACTGAGTCAAATGGTGGTTCCATTCTAAGTTTTTTAAGGAATCTCCATACTACTTTCCATAGTGGTTGCACCAATTTGCAGTCCCACCAACAATGTATGATAGTACATTTCTCTCCACATCCTTGCCAATATTTATTGTTGTGTATTCTTGATAACTGCCATTCTTACTGGAGTAAGATGAAATCTTAGTGTATTTTTGATTTGCATTTCTCTAATTGTTAAAAATGTTACACACATATTTTGACCATTCATATTTCTTCTTATATGTAATAGAATGAAATTGAACCTCTATCTCTCACTCAGCACAAAACTCAACTCAAAGTAAATCAAGGACCTAGGCATTAGACCAGATATGTTGTGCTTACTAGAAGAAAAAATGGGCCCAGCTCTCCATCAGGTCAGCTTAGGAACTGACTTCCTCAATAAGACTCTTAAAGCATAAGAAAAATCAAGCATCAATAAATGGTGTAGTATCAAACTAAAAACCCTCTTTACAGCAAAGGAAACAATCAATAACATGAACACAGATCCTACAGAATGGGAGAAAATCTTTACCACCTGTACCTCAGATAAAGCATTAATCTCCAGGATATACAAAGAATTCAAAAAATTTAACACCAGAAAAACAAATAACCCAATCAATACATGGGTAAAGGAACTGAACAAACACTTTACAGAAGAAATACAAATGGTCAAAAAATATGAAAAAAAAAGTTCAACATCTCTGGAAATTAAGAAATGAAAATTAAAATATTTGCATTTTATATGCTAGGTATGAATACTCAGATACTAATAGAAGATCAGTGAAATAAAATATTTTAAAGTTTAGAATAGCATCCAAAAGTGAAATAAACTCAAAATAGTTTAAATGAAACATTATATTTTAAGGAAAAATTTACAAAAGATGTGAGTGATATGAAAAACACAATTTTATAAATCATTATTGGGAGGAATCAAAGAATATCTAAATAAATGGAGATATGTTATATTCACAAACTAAAGTTTTATTATCATTAATATTAATCTGCAGATTTGGTGTAATGCCAATGAAAATTTTAGGAGGCTCTTCGTGGAAGTCTACAAGCAGGTTTTAAGTTCATATGGATGGAAATGCAGGAATCTAAATTTAAAAAAGAAAACTATAATATTGTAGAACAGAACTTACAAGAAAACTTGAGTGCCTTCGGAACAGGAAAATTTTAAAAATGGAACAAAAGAACCACAATATACAACAAGTGATGAATTTTACTCCATTAAAATTAAAAGGTTTACTCTTCTAAAAATGCTGTTAGAAAAAAATGAAAAGGCATAGCACAGACTTAGAAAAAACATTTACAAATATATATCTGACAAAGGACTTATAGAAAGACTATATCAGGTATCCACACTTCAATAACAAAAAGGCAAAGACTTCAATTTTTAAATGGGTAAACTATTTGAACTGTATCTTTTTCAAACACAAAAAAAAAAACTCACCAAAGTCATACTGAGTCAAAGAAAGAAAACCAAATAAAACATATACACTGTGAGTATATTTATATGATGTTTAAAAACAGGCAAACCTACACAACAATGTATAATGATACACATATGGGTTATAAAACTATAATGAAACTAAGACACTCTAATCACAAAAATCAGGGTATCTGTTTCTTCTAAAACTGAATTAGGAGGCAATGTTTTCCAAGGGATGCACAGTTGTCCTTGGTGTGCTGGTAATGTTCTATTTCTTAAGCTGAATCATCTTCGCACAGGTGTTCACTTCATAAACACAGGTGTTCACTTTTTATAAAATTGATGAAAAGAAAACTTTTAAGTAACGTAAAAATAGAAAGCAAAAATTACCAATGACTAGATATAAAAAGGGAATAAAGAAACCCTAATAAATATATCAACAACAGAGTTGTCACAGAGAATGGCAGAATAGACAATCCCACAGACCTCTTCACCCATGAAAGAAACAGAAATTGGGGGAGAAATGTCAGATTCAACTTTTCAGGACTGTGGAAACTAGTCAGAACTTATGATAATTAGGAAAATGTTTAATGAACAATCTCTAGCACTGTAGTAACAGAATGCTTTGTCATTTGAAATTTCTCATCTACAGTCATGTACATCCCAGATCAGTGGTCATGAAAATGGCAGCCTGCATTCCTAGTACAAGCTCTTAGTTATGAAGGGAATGATGACCAGTTGTGGTTGTGTTCCGACCAGTCTGGAAGTATTCCAAAGGACCTGCACAAGGACTTGCCTTTGTTTATCTGACTTGCAGCACTCCTAGGGATGGGGAGGCTTCTTAGGAGGCATTAACCAAAAGTAATTAATGGCAAAAGTATGAAGAAATCAAGAGTAAAGAATCGGTACTAGCAAGAGAAAACTGAAAGTCATGAGAAGGAGGAAATTGGGAAATTAGGGATGGGTACAAGGACTTGTAAAACTAAAAAATGTAACTGGGACTCCAGAAGTCTACACATATACCCAGTGCTAGACATATGCTCAGAAAAGGCCTGAAAGTAGTACAGATACTACTAGGGAAGGATAAGGGGATTGAGGCAATTGGGGAAAGAGGGCAGGGTAAGAGAAGGTAGTTTGTAGAATAAGTATGATTGAAGTACAATATAAACATGTATGGAAATGTCACAGTGAAATTCATTAATATATACAATTAATATGCATAAATAATTGTAACAAATTATTTTACAGAAAAAAATCTATATGAGAAATAAAAAGCAACATAATGCTATGCACACAGGTAAATATAAAAACCAATATTATTTATTTTGTTTTTAAATTCCTCTTTTTCCTTGGATTACTTAAAATACAAATCCTTAGAGCAATAATTATAAATCTATAAAAATGGGCCCATTTGCTCCAGAGGCCCACAGTCTGTACACCCAGGGACATAGCCAATATCCAACACATGGCATATTCCTTATAGTGTGGAGAAAGAAAATTGATCATTGAGTTTTTCACTAGATGGTCATGGGACAGGGGAACCAAGTGATTCACCAGCCTTAGTCTCATTCCTCTCAAAATTTTGCTTAACCACATGTGACCAATCTCACTTCTCATCACAGGGCCACTGACCACTCTGCCCTCCACAGTCCACACTCTCTACTGCTTAAATTTATCAGTAGGGTGGTGACAGATCCTATACCTCTCTGTGACCATCTTGTCAGTCTTCCACCCAGTTACTGCAGATATCATGAACTGTGAATGTTCCGTGTGATCAAAATAATATGGTGTGGAAGGCAGAGATGCAAAGGAGCAGACTTTTTGTGTACCATTGAAACTGATTTGGTATTAATTCAAATTTAATTATAAAGTTAAGATGTTAGTTGTAACACTGAGGAAATGAAGAAGGAAACAAAATGGCACATAAAAAGATCGAATTAATCACAAACAATGTCAATAATGAAGAACTTGGGGGAGGTAGGTAAGACATTGAAAACCAAGAGTTAAGTGGCAGAAACAAGTCCTTTTATCAGTTATGACTTTAAATGTACATTAATTAAAATCCTCAATTTAAAGATTGGCATAATAAATTTTAAAAAGCAGATTCAAACTATATGTGATCTACAAGAGACTCTCTTTATATGCAAAGACAGAATACATTAAAAGAGAGGATGAAAAAGATATTCCTAGCAAATAGTAAGCAATATAAGGTTAGGACACCTATATTAGTATAAAACTTTATAAAGATTTGAAGACAGGGGCTGGGATTATGGCACAGTGGTAGTGTGCTCGCCTAGCACGCATAAGGCACTGGGTTCGATCCTCAGCACCACATAAAAATAAAATAAAGATATTCTGTCACCTACAACTAAAAAATAAACATTAAAAAAAAGATTTGAAGACATAAATTTTTCATAGACAAATTAGGATTTTACATATTGGTAAAGCAATCTAACAGTAATAGATAAAAGTTGTAAATACACACAAATTTATAACAAACCCCAAAATATATGAAGCTAAAGCTGATAAAACTGAAAAGAAAAATAGTCCTATAAATGTAGTTGGATACTCAGTACCTGTTATGGCTTTGATGTGAGATGTCCCCCAAAAGCTCATGTGTGGGACAATGGAACAAGGTTCAGAGGAGAAATGATTAGGATATGAGAGCCTTATCCTAATCAATGCTTTAATCTCCTAATAGGGATAAATTGAGCAGTAACAGAAGGCAGGTAGGTTATGGCTGGGGGTGTGACTTTGGGGTTTATATTTTGTACCTGGTGAACAGGAACTCTTTCTCTTTCTTCTTTTCTGGTGTCATGTTCCCAGCTGCTTTCCTCTGCCCCGCCCTTCTGCCATGATTTTCTACCTCACCTCAGACCCTGAGGAATGGAATTGGCTGTCTATGGACATAGACCTCTGAAACTGTGAGCCCCAAAATAAACTTTTCCTCCTCCAAAATTGTTCTTGTCAGTGCAAAAGATGATTAAAATAGTATTTTACTTTCAATATAGAACAACTAAGAAGAGTATCAGTAATGAAATAATGGAATTGAATGCTATCGAGTGATTTAACTTAATAGTCATAAAGAGAACACTCTGCCCAACAATAGCAGAATATACATTTTTTTTCTCAATTGTACATGGAATATTTTCCAGGATAAAAGATATGATAGGCCACAGATAAATCGTAATACATTTTATGAGTTTATTGTTGCATAATAGCTATACATAATAATAGGGATCATTTTGACATAATCATACATGCATGGAATATAATTTGCTCCATTTCAGTACCCAGTATCTCCTCCCTCCCCATCCCAATGGTTCTTTCCCCATTCCCCCTCCTCTACTCCACTGGTCTTTGCTCATCTATTTATTCTTTTTATAAATTGGTGATTTATAATTACACGTAAGGGTGGAATTTGCCATGGCACATTCACACGTGCACACAGTATAACTTGTTTGACCTCATTCTGCTGCTATTCCTCCATTTTCTCATCCCTTCGCACTCCTCCTCAACACCCCTCATACACTCCACTGATCTCCCTTTCATTTCAATCCTAAAATTGAAGATTTTAATCAATGTGCATGGTGTCCTTCCTTTCCCCATTATTTTGCTCTAGCTTTCACATATGAGAGAAAACACTCAATCTTTGGCTTTGAGTCTGGCTTATTTTGCTTAGCATGATATTTTCCAGATCCATCCATTTACCAGCAAATACCATAATTTCATTCTTATTTATGGCTGAGTAAAACTCTATTCTGTATATATACCACTTTTTTATCCATCCATCTGTTAATGGACACCTGGGCTGGTTTCATAACTTGGCTATTGTGATTTGCACTGCTATAATATTGATATACCTGTATCACTGTAGTATGCTGATTTTAGTTCTTTGGGATAAGTACCAAGGTATAGGATAGCTGGGTCATATTGTGGTTCCATTCCTAGTCTTTTATTGTTGTTGTTGTTACCAGGGATTGAACTCAGGGACACTTGACCACTGAGCCACATCCCCAGCCCTATTTTGTGTTTTATGTAGAGACAGGGTCTCACTGAGTTGCTTAGCACCTCATGGTTGCTGAGGCTGGCTTTGAACTCGCAATTCTCCTGTCTCAGCCTCCCAAAGTGCTAGGATTACAGGCGTGTGCCACTGCGCCCGGCCCATTCCTAGTCTTTTGAAGAATCTTCAAACTACCTTCCAGAGTGGTTGTCCTAATTTGCAGTCCCACCAACAATGTATTTGCAGACCTCAACATCATGTATTATTACTTGTATTCTTGATAATTGCCATTCTGATGAGAGTAAGATAATATCTCAATGTTGTTTTGATTTCCATTTCCCTGATTGTGAGGGATGTTGAACATTTCTTCATATATTTGTTGACCATTTGTAATTCTTCTTTTCAGAAATGTCTGTTTAATTCTTTTGCCCATTTATTTCTTGAGTTATTTGATTTTTTGGTGTTAAGTTTTTTCAATTGTTTATATTATTCTGGTTATTAATCCCCTGTTGGAATAGTAGCTGGCAAAGATTTTCTCCAATTCTGTAGTCTTTCTCTTCACTCTCTTAATTGTTTCCTTTGCTGTGCAGAATCATTTAAATTTGATGTCATCTCATTTATTGATTCTTGGTTTTATTCCTTGAGCTTTAAGAGTCTTGTTAAGGAAGTTGGTGACTGTGCCAATATATTGGAGTGTTGACCCTATGTTTTATTCTAGCAGTTGCAGTTTTTTCACATAAGAAATCAAAAAACTTAACAACAAAGAAAGTAACCCAACAAATACATTTTGATTGAAAATATAAAATATATTTTCTCTGACTACAGTGAAATAAAAATAGTAAATAGTAAAGAAGGAAAAATAGGAAAAGATTATAAATATTTGGAAATTAACACACAAAGGACCAATGGATCAAAGAAGATATTACAAGTGAAATTAGAAAATGCTTTGAGAGAAAAGAAAGTAAAAATTAAAGCTATAAAAATTTATGGGATGCAGCAAAAGCAGCAATCAAAAGGAAATTTATACTTTTTAATGCATACACTTAAAAAGATAACCCCAGTCAATAACCAACATTTATGTCTTAAGGAACTAAAAATAGAATAACAAGTTTAATTTGAAGTTAGCATAACAAGGAGATAAATATTATAGAATAGGTAAGCTAAATAGAGAATAGAAGTAATAGGGAGAAACTGATGCCAAAAATGGTTCTTCAAAACTATCAAAAAATTGACACTTAGCTAGATTAAGAAAAAAGAAAGAACATTCAAATTACTAAAATCAGAAGTGAAAACAGAGGCTTTACTGAAAACCTTACAGAAATAAAAATAAGCAGAGTATAGTATGATCAATTGTATGACAACTAATTAAATAACCTAGCTGTAGTGGGTAAATTCTAAGAAATATACAACTACTAAACCCAACCAAAACAAACCTGGTAAGAGATTGAATAATTAATCAAAAACATCCTTAAAAAGTAACAGTATAAGATAGCTTCACTGTTGAATTATAATGAATATTTTAAAGAAGAATTAACTCCAATCCTTTTATAACTTCAAAAAACATAAAAAAGAAAATTATATTTCTAACCATTTCATGGAGACCAGCATTACTCTAATACCAAAGCCCAATAAACACATCCAAATAAAAATAGATTAATATATTTTATGAATAAAAGGGCAAAAACTCTGAATGAACTACTAGAAAATAAAATCAGCTACACAATGAAGTGGGATTTAGTCTAAGAATGCAAGGCAGACATACTGGGAACTGAATTAGAAAAAATTATATTTCATGATTTTATAATTATGTGCAAATGAATCCTAATACTATGTATAACTAAGAAGAACCAATAAAAATTTCCAAAGAAAACTGAGCAAGAAAAAATTGATAAATTAAGCTTCATCAAAATTAAAAACTTTTGTGTTTCAAAAACACCATCAAGAACGTGAAGACAATCCACAGAATGGAACCAGAGTTTGAAAAGCATATATCTAACAAGGGTTATTACCCTTTATACATTACCATATTTTTAAAATTGCAAATAAACAAAAAAATGAAAAACAACCCAATTAAAAACTGGGCAGTGTTTGGATAGATATCTGCTCAAAGAAAGTATCCAAATGACCAACAAGAACCTGAAAGTATGCAGAATGTCATTAGTCATTAAAGAAATGCAAATAAAAACTATAGTGAAATACCAGTTTACACCCTGTAAGATGGACATAATCAAAATGTCAGACAATAACAAGTGTTGACAGGAGTGTGAAGAAATTAGAAACCCCCCATCCATAACTTGTGGGGATGAAAAATAATTCAGTTAATGTAGAAAACATTTTAGCAGTTCTCCAAGGAGTTAAGCACTGAATTATAATGTGACCCCAAAATCCTACTACTAGGTATATACCTTCAAAAATTGAAAAGAAGTAGTCAAACATATACTTAAACATGAATGCTCATAGTAGCACTGTTTATAATAGTCAAAAGATGGACATAACCTAAACTGTATCAACTTATGAATGGATATTCATACAATGAAATATTATTGAGCCATAAAAAGGAATGCAATACTGATACATGCAATAATGTTGATTAACCTCCAAAACGTTATGCTAATTGAAAGAAATCAGACACCAAAGGGCACATACTGTATGATTCCATTTATGTGAAACATACAGAAATAGTAAAATCATTGAGAGAGTAAGCAGAATAATGGTTGCAAGAGACTAGTGGATGGGTGAAAGAGGAGCAATTAATGGGTACAATGTTTCCTATTGGTGTGAAGATTGCATAAAAATTCAAATGTACTAAATGTCACTAAATTGTACACTTTAAAATGGTTTAGCTTATGTTATGTGAGTTTTACCTCAGATTTGAAATTCATTTGTTTCAATAAAATATAAATTAAGATGGCAGCAATAAGAAAATTGATAATAATTACATTAATAAATAAAATACCTGAATAAAATTATGTCAAATTTGATTAACGTATTTTATATACACATGGTATGTGTGTGCATGTGTGTTTGTGTGTGTGGTGCATATTTTTTCTTAGAGACATATCAGACCAAAACAACACACAAACATAAAAGCATGCCTACACCAATTAATTGCTAACCCACTCAAATTACAAGTGACAATAAAATTCAAAACAATAGGTATTAGTCTAGAAAAAGAGATCTGCTTTTGCAATAATTATTTGACATTGTTCTGAGGAACACCTATTGAAAAGGTTGACAAAGCTGTCTTTATTTACAGATGACATGATTGTCTACAGAGAAAATAGAGGAGAATAAACTGAAAAACTATTTGACCTAACAACAAACTTAGTAAGATGATTAAAAATGAAGTAAATCACAAGTTTCAGCTATTTTTCTATCTTGCAGCAATCAGTTAAAAATGTTATCTAAAAAGAATTTGATTCATAACAAGAATAGAATTTACACATTATCTAGGAATAATTCCAACAAGAAATGCCTAAGTCTTATATAAACAAAATAATTAAAATTTCAACAGAAAAAGAACCAAAAGGAAAATTATGCAGAGGGAAGCATATTTTATTCCAAAGGGCAAGACTCAATGCTGTAAACATATCAGTTCCCTTCAAAGTAATGTGCAAAATTTCCAATAATTGATTCAAGTATATTATTTATAGAATTTATCATACAGAGCATGTATGTAGCTAACTTCTTCAAAAAATTTTGAGAATAAAATTAAAAGGAAATATTTGCCAAGCCTCTGTACTGAAACAGTGAAGCAAGTAGTCTTACTCAAGAGTCTGATCTCTACTAAGTTTAGCTGTCACTATGCTAATAATGGCAAATAGAAAAATCTGTATTTGAACATATCCACATGGAAATTTAATGTATGAAGAAGATAGCACTTTAAATTAGTTGAGAAAAGATTAACTAATTAATAAAAGAGGTAAAATTGACTATTTGGATCAAGTTAAAGTTACATTTCTACCTTATCCCAGACCACAAAATAAATTCCAGATGGCTTAAATACATAATGAAAAGTATATAACTGACATATTTATGTAAAGAGGTAAAATTATGTATAGCAAAACATCACGAATTACTAAACAGACTAGGAGCACTTCATCACTGAAATGGAAATGAATAATGGCAAATTTTATAGAAGGAATCCAAACATACAATACACTTATTAAAATAAACTGAACCTTATTAGTAAACAAAAAATGAAAAACTAAAATACATTCAATTGGTAAAAATTAAAAACATTGATAATATCCAAAAATGGTAATGATATAGATAGAGCAAAGTAAGCACACACTCTATACCTAACCCTACCCTTATGAATGTTGCTCTTGTTAGGAATGTAAACCAGAAAAGCATTTTGGACAGCAATTCAACATTATCTGTCAAAATTTTTAATGTATATTAATTTACACAGTACTTTCACTTTAAGGAATCCATCTTTCAGATATATTTGTATATTTGCAAAGATCTATGATATTATGAATGAAAAACTCATAGTAATATTATAAAACATATCAGTGGAAAAATTATGTTAAATTCATATTATGAAATAATATGAAGTCATTAAAAGACTAAGATGTATATATATTTACACAGAAAGAAGTCTAAGATATATCGTTAAATATATCTTAGACACTATATGTTTATAGTGCACTGAAGAATACTGTTTTGTTTTGCTTTTTGGTAGAAGAGATTACACCCAGCGGTGCTCTACCACTGAGCCACAGTTTCAGCCGTTTTATTTTTTATTTTGAGACAGTATCTCACTGCAATAAAAGCAGACTGAATATTTGTGTGAACATAAGAAAACATTTGAAAGATGGGTGAAAGACAGTGTATCATGTGCAACAACAGGAATCAACCTGGAGAACATTATATTGAGTGAAAGAAGCCAGGCGCAGAAAGACAAATGCTACATGATCTCACCTATATGTGGAATCTTAATAACTTTGAACTCATAAAAGCTAAGAGTAGAATCATGCTTGCCAGGTTCTTTATCTTGCTAGGCATTTGACATTTTCCATAAGCCTAGAAGTTCAAAAGAGAGGTCTCAGCACACTGCTGATTAAGTAGGGAGAAATTGGGTAAAGGATAAAATCTTTCAGATATACAGCATGAATAAGTTCTATATATCTAATGTACAGCACAGTAACTATTGTTACTAATATTGTTTTGTATGTTTGAAATTTGCCAAGAAAGTAGATACTAAGTGTTCTCACACAACAGAACAATAGTACATATGTGAGGTGATGGGTGTGTTAATTAGCTTGATTGTGGTAGTCATTTCCCAGTGTATATGTACATCAAAATACCGTGCTATACACCTTAAGTATATACATTTAAGTTTTAGTTATCAATAACACCTTGATAAAATTGGAGACAAAATAAAAGTATTCATTTGTAGCCATATGTTATTCACTAGATAACATGCTCTCCTTCAGTGGAACCCTATGGACAAAATATCCTAGATTAAAAGGTAAATGGGAGTTAAATAATTAGATAAAGTGAGTATGAATAAAAATTCTAAGACATTTAACAATCAAGCAAGAATATATACAGGTTTACAGCAAGAGTGATGTTAGAAACCCTCCATAATCAGCCTCTTAAATCTTTTGGGGAGTCAGTTATGCTGTAACCTATTCAATGTAAGTTGCAAACTGATTATACCTAGAGATGTGATACATAGAGCCCACCTAAACTACATGAAACATGATAGATATCAAATGACACTGACTTCAGTTTGGGAGTCAGTGACACAATGGAAGTTATGGTGAACTGAAAACCATATCCCCAATCTAAAAAGCAATAGTCATGACTCAGCTGCAGTGGATTGTAGTTATGGTGGAATCCAGATCCTATGTTGTTAGATCTGATTTTTCACTAAACATAGAAAATCAGGAGTATTGACAACATGGACACCAATGCTGTGACCTAAATATGCCATGTTTATAAGCAATATCTAGAACAACTACTGCGATAAATGTGCAAAGTCATATGTGCAAAAACACTAAAAATAAATCTAGATGTAGTCCTAAACCATTCAAATAACCTATAGAAAGGCAACAAAAGAAAAATAGAGGAAATAGAAACAAAACAAAAAATAATTAATTAGACTACTACTCCACATATAGCATATGTCCAGCGACAAAAGCAAGGACCATGAGCATTTCCTCCCAATTCTGTTATGAATTTCTGTGTATACATCTATTAAGCAAGTATCTTTGTCACTTTCCTCTTATATTATCATGTAACATAAAAGGTATTAACTTTATATCAGTATTTAAGTATTGTTAATTTTATATTATACTTATAAAATTGTAGGATATAACTCTTCTGTGGAATGGATTAGTATAGTTTGGGTGATATGAAGATAACTTTCATTACTCTAAGCAGAATTGCAACCTTGCTGTAGTCTTTATTTGGAGATTAAGTATGGTTTAAGGAGATACAGGTGGTGCCAAGTTTACAAGGATTGCACTTGTGATGCTTTAACTTTATGTGAAAACTTGAGTTAAGAGGCACTCAGACAGCTGACAAATCACTATTTCCGAATGTGTCTGGGATAATATTCTGAAAGAAGTTAGTATTTTAATTAGTAGCCTGAGTAAAGAAGATCGACCTTCACCAATGTGAATTGGAAACATCTCATCTGATGAGAGTAGGAATAGGAAAAAAAGGTGGAAGAAGGTCACATTTTCTCTCAACTCTGGAATTGGAAGATTTGTCTTTTCCTGCCCTTGGACATCAGAATACTTAGTTATTAGTCTTTCAATCTCAGAGACTTTCACCAGTAACAGCCCATCCCCACTCTAGTTCTCAGGCCTTTGACCTCAGATTTAATTATTTCACTGGCTTTCCTGCTTCTTCAGGTTACAGACAGCATATCTTGGGATTTCTTGTCCTTCATAATTATGTGAGCCAATCCCCATAATATGTCCCCTTCTATCTATCTATCCCCTGTAGGTTCTGGTTCTCTGAGGAGACTTGACTAATACAGATTGTAACTAAGCCTTAAATGTGTCCAAGTTTCACTCATCCAGACCTACTTTCATCCTATCCTCAACTCTCATTTGGGACCAACTATAGCCTAAACTCTGAGCTAGTTAATAATCATCATACCTCACATGTACCCAACATTTAATAGTTTTTAAAATCACTTTCACATTCCTAGTATCCCATATGCCTTCCTTTGAAATAATTAACAAGAAATTCTGAGGTGCTTTGGTCACAAAATAGGCCTCAGTTTGCTTCTTGCAAGTGAGATGAGTAACGTATGAAAATAATTTTCAGCAATTTTAAAGCACTATCTACCTTTATTTGCTTCCCATTAGGACTTCCATAAGCATATCAGGCCTACTGAACACATGTTCACTGTTTACTGATTGTAACATCAGCCTCAAGAAACCTGACTGTAAACATGATTATAGAGAGTAAAAGCAGAGTAGCAAAAATGTTATCTATCATTATAGTTGTATTTTATTTCATTTCTTGGGTCTCTTACTGTTTTTTTTAATTAGTTTATTTAGTTGCATTTCAAGTCATAGTACATATATAGAGCTCTATTTTTCCAATTCTCTGGTTGCAAAGCAGATAAAGTCACACCATTTGTGTCTTCATACATGCACCAAGGGTAGTGATGACGATCTCAATCAACCATCTTTACTGTACCCATTCCCCGTTCCCTCTCCCCCTCCCCCCTGCCGCGTCCAGAGTTCCTCCATTTCTCCTATGTTCCCCATTCCCACCCCCCTTATGTATCAGCATTCACTAATCAGAGAGAACATTCGGCATTT
>PVHX01027122.1:0-19816 GCA_004024805.1 Geosciurus inauris | reverse complement strand
TGGGATTGGCTTACTTCACTTAGCATAATGCTTTCCAATTCCATCCATTTGCCTGCAAATGCCATAATTTTATTCTCTTTTATTGCTGAATAATATTCCATTGTGTATATGTACCACAGTTTCTTTATCCATTCATCTATTGAAGGACATCTGGGTTGCTTCCACACTTTTGCAATTGTGAATTGTGCTGCTATAAACATTGAAGTGGCTGCTTTACTGTAGTGTGCTGTTTTTAAGTCTTTAGGGTATAGGCAAAGGAGTGGGATAGCAGGGTCAAATGGTGGTTCCATTCCAAGTTTTTTAAGCAGTCTCCATACTGCTTTCCAGATCGGTTGCACCAGTTTGCAATCCCACCAGCAATGTTTAAGTGTACCTTTTTCTCCACATCCTCGCCAGCACTTATTGTTGCTGGTATTTTGGATAGCTGCCATTCTGACTGGTGTGAGATGAAATCTGAGAGTGGTTTTGGTTTGCATTTCTCTAATGGCTAGAGATGTTGAACATTTCTTCATATATATGTTTATTGATTGTATATCTTCATCTGAGAGGTTTCTATTCAGCTCCTTAGCCCATTTATTGATTGGGTTGTTTGTTTTTTGGTGTTAAGTTTTTTGAGTTCTTTATAATCCTGGAGATCAGTGCTCTATCTGATGTGCGTGTGACAAAAATTTGTTCCCAGAATGTAGGCTCTCTGTTCACCTCATTGATAGTTTCTCTTGCTGAGAAGAAGCTTTTTAGTTTAAGTCCATCCCATTTATTGATTCTTGCTTTTATTTCTTTTTTTTTAATTTTTTTATTTTTCTCAAAAGTTGCATTTTAATACATGTTATCAAACATAACAGAAAAAAACAAATTTTCAGAAGCTATACATAAGAGAAATAGAGAAACGCTTTTATTTCTTGTGCTATAGGAGTCTTGTTAAGGAATTCGGGGCCTAATCCCACGTGATGAAGATTTGGACCTACCTTCTCCTCAATTAGATGCAGGGTCTCTGGTCTAATTCCTAGGTCCTTGATCCACTTTGAGTTGAGTTTTGTGCATGGTGAGAGATAGGGGTTTAGTTTCATTTTACTGCATATGGATTTCCAGTTTTCCCAGCACCATTTGTTGAAAAGGCTATCTTTTCTACAATGAAAGTTTTTGGCACCTTTGTCTAGTATGAGATAGCTGTATTTATGTGCACTACTCTCTGTATCTTCTATTCTGTACGATTGGTCTACATGTCTATTTTGGTGCCAGTTGGTTTGGAGTTTTATGCCTTCCTCTATCCCAATAATTCTTAAGTTTGGTCTTTTAATGTTATTCCAAAGTTCTTGAATGTTCTGTTCATGGCTTCTTACTGTCTTCACTATGTGGTCAACTCTATTCTCAGTGTTAAATATTTTGTCTTCAGTATCTGAGGTTCTATCTTCCAAGTGGTCTAATCTGTTGGTGATGCTTTCCATTGAGTTTTTAATTTGGTTTATTGTTTCCTTCATTTCAAGGATTTCTATCTGGTTCCTTTTCAGATTCTTTATCTGCTTATTGAAGTGATCTTTTACTTCCTGTATTTGCCTGTGTATCTCTTTATCGAAGTGATCTTTTACTTCCTGTATTTGCCTATGTATTTCTTTATTGAAATGGTCTTTTGCTGACTGGGCTTGCTCTCTTATATCATTCTTTAAGTCACAGAGCATTTACATTGAGACTTTTTTTTTCACTTTTTTTAATCTTATTTTTTATTTTATCCTTTATCTTTTTCTCCTAATATTTCTATGTTTAATCTTTTGTTTTATTTCACTGCTCTTTTCTTCTTTCCTTTCTTTCTTTTTCCTTCTCTCTTTTCTCTCTCACTCTTTTCCTACCCTCTAATCTTCAACAGTTGTGAAACCAAATATTTGTTATACAGTGGGACATGGTAGATTGGGATTTATGAACTGAATACTAGAGTGGTAGTATATAGTTTTGTAACCACCACTTGCATATGTTTTATTTTTCTTGCTAGCATATCTCCTCACTATACTCTCTTTTCTTCTTCCTTACTGGTCTTCCCCAACTCTCGGTTGCTCTTTCTAGTAATAGCCAACTTCTCTTGGATTCCTTTTTCATGCTTTCTAAGATCTAATAACCATATCCTCACTGACTACTACCCCAACATTCTATCCTACACCCCACCCTCAAGCTTCCTTTTCCCATCAACAGAAACTATAGACCCTTGTGCAAACTTATTGTTTACATAATAGATTGTAAAGGAACCCATAATTGATATATATTGTGACTAAACTGTAAATGTATTTGGGAGCTATTAGGAACTACTTGGTTTGAAACTATATATTGCTTATATTGAGATCAATCAATATTGGTCTCCCCCTTAAAAGAGAGGTATTGAAACCTTGCAGGGAAACTATACCCATATAGGAGTAAAAACTGTAACAACTTGGATCAGCAGTGCTAGAAAGAAAGACACACAATCACCATGAAAAAACAAGGGAAGAAAGTGACTCAAACAAACCAAGATAACACACTATTAGAATCCATGGTCAGTACGGCAGAAGAAATGACAGAACAGGAATTCAGGATGTACATAATTAAAATGCTCTGTGACTTAAATCATCATCCGTTTTTAGAATCCTTTTCCGACAACTCCACCCTGGCCTAGATTTCCATCATTATTGGATTGTTTGTTTTTTGTATTATCTGGAGAATCATTGCACTCTCTCTCCCAAAGTACTCTCTCTCTGGTCATTAAAAACATTAGACATTTCTATAATGTCAGACACATTCCAGGTGATCAAAAATGTTTCTGGAATGAATTCACGAATGAATAAATGAGTACATGTATCAGTGAGTTGCAGTTGATAAAGTCAAAGCAGAAAGACTTGGAAGTTTTAAAACTAAATTTTGAGCAACTTCAGACAGCTAAAAGCTTAAGTCAATTATTAATAACATCAACTAATACACTTGACATGTTTATAAATGCTGGGCACTATTCTAAGTTCCTTCTGTATGCACAGCCTCTAAGGTTAAATATTCCTATTATCCTTGTTTTATATACAAGGGAACAGAAGCACAGAGCATTGTCATAACTCACCTAAAATTAGTAGCTGGCAAAGCTAAGGTTCTAGTCCAGCTCCAGAGTTCAGACTCATCCACTACACATGATGCACATTGGAGGATGAGCTATGATGCTGGGAAGCTACCAGACCAGCATGGCACATGGACAACATTATGAAAAATGGAAGTTGTCAATAGGCACCAAAAGGAAACACAGAGCCAGTAGGTGAGAGGTGTATTTTCATAGTCAAACTGCTGTGCTGTTTTTCAGAATGCTTTCATTCTCACCTACTAATTTATTTTCTCTTGATCTCAATATACATACTAATAAATAAAATTTATATTTCATAATCCAAGATTCTGAACTGCAAATCCAAGCTGTAGTAACCCTTTCTAGACCAGTATTTGACCCTGTTTTACATTTGCTACCCTCTATCATGTGATCTCATGGGCTATTGAATGGTGGTACCCTGAGGAAAGCTAAGTACCAGGGAGTTTTTCCCTTGTTCTCACTCCATCCTTCTCTCAGAACCTGCCTGTGTTGATGCCCTCAGACTGCCGGAGTGCTGTTGTTCCCAATAGACATTTATGACATTATCCCACCTTCTGCTTCTTTACTGTTGGGCACCACTTAGCTTCCACTCTCTTTAAAACATAACTTATACAGATGATCTCAAATATCCATTTAAAAATTATTAGTTGATCATATACCAGGAAGCAACTAGATGAGTATGGCATTTGGACTTAGAAATAGAGGCAATAGCAGAGAACAAAGTAGATCAGAAGATAAATGCAGGAAGAATTACCTCAGAAGAACTACTGGACTCAACCCCTTCATGGGCTCTGCACTAATGTATTATTCAAGTGCCTGTCAGTACTTTCAATGTCATATAACCAGCAAGCCTATTATAAACATCCCCAGGCCAGAAAAAGATGCTGTCTGCCTAATTAACTTAGGTGGTCCAGTGTCCCTACTTGCTACCATCTCACCTGCCTTCCAGGTTTCTGTTTTGTCAAAATCTTTAGCACTGCTCTGGCTCAGCTCACAGTTGAGTATGGCAATCCGGCTATTCAGTACTGACTCCTTTCCACACACATAGGCTTGGTCTCAAATACTGTATACAGTTTGTTACCTGACCTCCCTATCCTTCCATTTCTATGATTTCAGATTTTCTTTTCCTCAGCTAGGATGAGTGTATCAGCAGGGAATGGTTTTCCAACTAAGCCTTATCCACACTGGTGATTAAACTTAAGATTCATTTAATGTGTTGTGAACCCTACATAATTTGTGCCATATTGTAGACTCAGTATCTCTCTAAAGGCTCCAAATAAAAAGGAAACTCTACAAATATTTTTAAGTAGAGACACTGGATCTGACTAGATGAGACCATCTGATTGAGCAATCCCATTATGAGGTGTATGCAAGCATGTGTCCTGTAGGGATGCCACTATCTCCTAACTTGTGCATCTTCATTTGTCACCTGTCCTACCAGGGCTTCTTACAGAAAATAAAGCACATGAGTGATTAGATTTTACTTTTTTCCAAATTAGCCATATGATGTTACTTATGGTTTTAAATGACTCTAAATGTTTGATAAATATGGATTTTGAGCTACTTTTTAATATTAATCTTAATGTTGGAGTATAAAGTTTAATTTGGGATGTATTACTGAGAATTATTTCACTGAACTTTGTGCAGAGTATATTTCTTTTCCCTAGTCCCACAGAATAAAATATAAACTTACATGATGAATGGAAATATTTCTCTTATCGTACTGGTCACCCTCTAAGAAACTATATCTCTTTAAAGTCTATACTTTGAGAAATCTCTTGGTTTTATAGTTCAAAGAGAATTCATCAGAAAGGATGAGAACTTGGAGCAGAGGGCAATACATGCCTCTTTATCCATAGATTGAGAAAGACATTAATTATAAGAGAAGAATGCAAACCTCCCTGCTCTGTTTTAGGAACATCTCTCATTTCTTTTACACTAGGGTACTGCATTCTTATTCTGCATATTCTAATGTTCTGCATTCATATTTTGGCCACTACTGTGGAAGAGAACATGAGAATAGCCAGCCAGTATATTCCTCAGGCTAAAGCTATCAAAATTTTATCCTAACAGCAGAAATATAATAGATTTAACCAGAAACTCACAAACTCACCCACCAGTCTCTCTCTCTCTCTCTCTCTCTCTCTCTCTCTCCCTCCCCCCACATACACACACTCACAAACTATTCACATCTGACATAATACTAAAATACATATTAATCAATTTATTCTCATGTATAAAATTAAAGACTTGAATGTCAATGAAACTATATTTTCTTCTGATATAAAAAAGTCTAAATATCTCAGTGACATTATTCCCTTTTTATTTCATTTTTGATAGTCATAATTTTAACATTAAAGAAATAAGATAAAATTTCTACTTACCTCTTTCTTGATATTTCATAAAATTATTTTAAAATGCCAGTTGTCAGCACCAGGGCAGTATACCAAGGATGTCTGTCAGACCAGTTTAAGAAAAAGCTGTCCTTCATTGTTTTAGTCCCTAGTACATTTGCAATTATAGTGAGCATCTTATTGTTGATTGATAAATTAAATATTTTGGGTTATGCTTTCATTAGGGAAAAACACAAATTTTTGCTAAATTGTAAAATCAAAACATGAAAATGATAATTTTGCTTTCCTTTTTGCCCATATGAGTACAACTACTACCCCTTATTTTCTTTTATTTCATAAATACTTCCATTTTTTCATTTTTATGCACATTTTATAACACCTATATAATCTATTCATTTATTTGTTTATTTTGTACTAGGGACCAAACTCAGTGCTTTATGCCTGTTAGGCAAGCACTCTGCCACTGAGCTACATTCCTGGCCCTATTTCCATGCTTTAAAACAAATACATACTCATAAATTCTGTAATAATTAAAAAAATGTTTTCCATATATACCCTGGAAACTAAATGCCAATTTGCACATTGCAATAAGAAATCTCAAATGACTTAGGATCTACAGAAAAGAAATACAAGCATATAAGACTCCTTTGAATATGGTCATGTGAAAATCAATCCAGAATAATAACTAAATCAATGATAAATTTGTGGGTTGGGGAGAGTATTAGGAATTTAACCCAGTCTTGCTCAGCCACTGTGTTACATCCCTAACCCTTTTTATTTTTATTTTGATACAAGATCTCTCTAAGTTGCCAGGCTAGCTTTGAAGTTTCAATTGTCCTACCTCAGCCCCCAAGTTGCTAGGATTACAGGCATATGCTACAATGCCAGCTGAATCAATGACAAATTTTTAACCAAGTATTATAGGTTGAATTTACTTTAAAATTTTTTAGAAAATCTTTTTGTGATTATATACTATTGGGAGAAAAATATGAGCTTAGCATTTTCTCTCCCTCACACCTTTTTGTTGTAAAATTGACCCTTTAAAATAGCATACATTTAGGGGTACCGAGTGATGCTGAATATCATATGAAATTAATCAAGTCATACTTTCTTATTTCCAATACTGGTAGGTAAAAGAGCCTCACATTCTTTGTGCAGAGGCTACATGCATCTACTCCTGTGTCACCAAACCTGAAATATTTAGCAAAATGATCACACTTAAAGAGCACTGTCATGATCAATAAATAGACACAATAAAATTATCAGCCAGACTCTTTATGGCAGCTAATACACTTAAGTGATTTGAGCAAATCAGCCAAGTATTTATCAAATGTTTATGGAAGGCCTACTTTGTGTCACGGTACAAAATCTGATAAGTTTCCTGCACCCCATGAGTTTTCTTTATACTGAAAAACACAAATAAATTAATTGTCTGATAGCCACGGTCACCTTTGTAATCTCTATTGAATGGTGGGAAGAGCAACACCTTTGAAATCAAATTGAATTAGGTTCAAATCTTCCCTCTACTACTTGCTGTTATTTTTAGAAAGTTGCTCAGCCATGTTGTTTTAACTTTTGCTTCAGTAAGATCCAGTATATACTTTGAAACAAAGAACCTTTTACAGTTTTATGTCCCTGATATGTATAGGATATAGGAGTCTAGGAAAACCAAGGGACAGAAATAAAAGTAGTTCATCCAAATGTCACTCCCAGTAATGCATTTAGCTTATTTATGCTTCCTTTTCCACAAGTTGGATTCGCTCGTGTAGTTTCTGTTTCCTGGGGATAGATGGGGAGATGCTTCTATTAGGAAACACACTGAAAACTCTGCTAAATCTATTTTTTTCTTTTTAACTTTTTTTTTCCTACCAGGGATTGAACCCAGGGGCATTTCTTTAACCACTGAGCACATCCTCAGCCCTATTTTGTGTTTAGTTAGAGACAGGGTCTCACTGAGTTGCTTAGCACCTCACCGTTGCTGAAGCCGGCTTTGAACTAACGATTCTCCTGTCTCAGCCTCCCAAAGTGCTGGGATTACAGGCATGCGCCACCACACCAAGCTTATTTTTTTATTTTGAGACAGGTCTCACTAAATTGCTTAGGGCCTAAATTGCTGAAGCTGGCTTTGAATTTACAATTCCGAGCCTCTGAGATTATAGCCATATGCCACTGCGCCCAGCCTAAATTTTTTTCTTAAATCTGACAAAAAGATAGCTTCTGTACTATACTAACCTGATTATCTTGAGAAGATACAATTGCTGCTACATAATGGGCAAAATGTCCAGGTCTTGGCAGACTACACTGGCTTACTTCTAGGCACTTCCATGTGCTGATAACTCTTAGTGGTCAACTGCACAAATCATTGACTACAAAGGTATAATAACCAGGGTCTCAGAGGCCTCAGGTGTAAAACTCTGTACTACTCCCACTATAAGCAACCTGGGTTCAGTGTTGGCTGAGGGTATGGATTATATAGAATGAGCCATAAATCAAATAATGATGAATATGAGTTTCAGCCTCTGCCTCAGTGCTATAAATTAAAATATGTGTGTTGCCCTAAAATGCACATATTGAAGCTTTAATTCCCAGTGTGACTGTATTTGGAGGTGGGGCTTTGCAAGGTAATTGGGTCATGAAAGTGGAACCCACATGATAGAATTAGTATCCTTATCAGAAGACACACCAGCAAAAATGTCTCTGTTCACAAACCCAGAAGAGGGTCCTCACCGAATCTGTCGGCACCTTGATCTAGCACTTCTCATCTCAGCCTCTAGAACTATGAAAAGTAAATGTTTGTTGTTTAAATGCCCAGTCTATGGTATTTGGTTATAGCAGGCTGAACTGACTGATACAAACAGAATATAGCTTGTCCTATAATCTGTTTCTTTAATAAATCATTTTTTATAGAAATTTTGAGGATTCAACACCTGGAAGAAGCAACAACAGAAAAACTGAATAGCATGAACAAATCTAAATTTTCAGCCATAATCTCTTCCAGGATTGCTCCTGTCTCATCATTTCCATACCCTCCTTCAAAGACTCCAATTGCAGACATTTTAACTACATGTCCTATTTGTTTTGTGCTCTTTCCAATCCTTTTGTCTCTCTTCTCTTCAGTTTGGATATTTCTTCTGACCTATCTTCTTGCTCACTTATTTTCTTTTTACCTGTATCCAATCTGCTTTAAAGTCATATATTAAGCCCTTACTTGAATTTACGTTAGGTTTTAGTTTTAAATTTTCATTGGGTTCTCCCTATAAGTTTTAGTGCCCTCTGGTTAAATATATTCAATTGAAATTGAATGTCTTAACTATATTATCATGGTAATGTAAAAAATTTGTCTGTTATCTTTAATAGCTTCTTAGGATATGTCTAGGATTTTTTCTTGATTATATTTTTCAGTGCTTGATATAGAACCCAGAGCTTTATGCATGCTAGGCAAGTACTCTACCACTGAACTCACCCCTAGGGTTTTTTTAAATTTTAATCTTAATTATTTATTTTTATCTTAATTTTAAAATTTCTTATTATGACTATATGTAAAAATATCTAGAGATCATTTGAAGACATAATAACTTTCCTTTATCTAAAATGGTCTTATTTTGTCTTTGCCAGCAATAAGTCTAGAGGTATATCCCTTAATCTCATCCCAGATTTAGATAATTTGAAACAGAAGTTGGGCCTTGAGATGTCTAGCCTATGTTATATTTACCCTTACTGCTAATGTGTGGCCCTTTAGGGCTTCAACTGAAAACCTGGTGTACTCACTGTTATACTTCCTCTTTGCACTAGTCCCAGTGTTTGTCCTGCTAATACCATAAAATGACTAGAAGTTCTGCATGGCTTGTGAGTCTCTCCCTCACTGCTTTCATATTTCCAAGTGCACTTAGAGAAAATAATAGGACCCAACATCTGACACATACCTGTGTGGTCTTCCCATCTCAGGTCCTCATTACCTAGGTAGTTTTACAGCACCAGACGTTTGTTCATACTTTTACAACTCTTGGTTGTTTTGCAACTCTGTTTAGTTGTTCTTCAGTTGTTCAAATAAGCTAACTCACCACTTATGGAAGTAGAACTCTTTTAAACAGAATATTGTTAAATCATAGTAAAGAAGAGTAGTAGAAAATGTTATCTAAGAATTAAATAGGTTAAGTAAGAGACCAAGATAGAATGATTGCCAATAAAAGGAGGAGGCAATGTAAATACTGATATATAAAAAGACAAATGTGAGCCATCCAGGCACAGTGGCATTCACCTATAATCCCAGCAACTGTGGAGGCTTAGGAAGGAGGATCATAAGCTCAAGGCCAGCCTCAGCAACTTATTGAGAACCTATCTCAAAATAAAAAACTGAAAGGACTGCAGATGTAGCTTAGTGATAAAGAGCCCTTAGATTTAATTCCCAGTACTGAAAAAAGCCACAAGTATGAAATATTATATTTCATATTTCAAATATATTATATATATTACATATTATATATATTATATATGTATATATATTTAGAATTCCAAGAAAAGATGACTGGAAGAAGAAGAATAGTGCAAAAGTCAATCGAAGATAGCTTTCCTTCACTAAAAAAAACCTGAGTCTGCAATTCAAAAGATTAAAAAGCTCAGAGTTCCAAAAATAATTAATGAAAAATATATCTAGATGTATTTTGATGAAGTGTCTGAACTTGGAGATTAAAAAAAAAGAAAACAGAAAAACTTCATGCATGCAAAGAAAGTGAATGAGGTTTTGTAAATGAAAAATATATCCAGATGTATTCTGATGAAATGTTTGAACTGGAAATTGGAAAAGGAGAAAACAAAAATTTCCATGTGCAAAGAAAGTGAATGCAGATTTTATAAATGGCATGGAAATAATGACTACTTCATGAAGTTACTGCTCTTGTTTTCTTACATGAAAGATATCAAAATTTAGGTTCATTTGCATCTCTACAATAATAAAAGCCTATACTTTTAAATGGGCATCTAAGTATACTCAAAACTTCTTTAGATTGATAACTGTAGGTTAGTATCAATTTAGTGGCTGTGGTTGGAAGAGCTATCATCATCTTTGTTGTCAGTTTATTGTGAGAGGCTTCAGGATAATGCCTTCATCTACCATAATCTACGATGATTTCATATTGTTCTGCATTTCCTTGTCGTTCTTTGTATTTTTACTCTCTTCATGATTGTGCTTCATATATCCAAGTTCCCAACAGAAATACAATTCAAAAATTCTTTTTGAAAGACATGTCAATAAGGTAAAGGAGGATAAGTGTTATGATTTGGGTATGAGGTATCCCCTGAAACACTCATGTGTTAGGCAATGCAGGAATGCAGTAATGTTCTGATTAGATTATGAGAACCACAACCTAATCGGTGAATTAACCCATTTGATGAGTTAATAATTTGAATGAATTACTGGATGGTAACTGTAAACAGGTGGGGCATGAATGGAGGAAGTAGTTCACTGGAGTATGCCCTTAGAAATTGTCCCTGCCTTTCTCTGTCCCCCCACCCCGCCATGCCATAAGCTGAAAATCTGCTTTCCTCCTGCACATCCTTACACCATGAGGTTCTCCCTCACCTCAAGTTCAGAGCAATGGATTCTACTGACTATGAACTGAGACCACTGAAAGCATGAGCCCAAATAATTTTTACCACCTTGAAGTTGTTCTTATTAGGTATTTTGGTCACAGCCATAGAAAGCTGACTAACACAACAAGTAAAATGATAAATAAAACAACTAAGAATATTTTTCTGGAAAAGGAAAAGTATATTACTGATAAGAGAAAAATTTCAAGATATCCTAAATTTAATTCCAAATGCAAGACGATGGAGGTGGGAAGAGATAAGGAGAATTGATCAGTTAACAGTCATGGACTAAACCAAGGAGAGACTGTTCCACATTTCTGAAGGTATGTTGAAACCCCAACTTAAAACCCAGGCAGCTGACCACCAGATGCCACTATATCCTTCTTACAAATATTAATCAAAACAAATCTGGAAGCCACAAGTTCTTCTCCTTATGGACTATCTGCCCACCCCAATACTTTCCCTGTTTTGCATAATTCCACCCCTCATATCTATAGTCAGTATAAGTTCAAAGTAAATAATTATGATTTTATTCACCAAATTTTCATTATTAAAATGTTCTTGACTCTTAATCTAACAGACATATTTCCAACTGCTAACAAGTCTTGCTGCTGTAGTTGAGGAACTTGTCCCAGGACCTGGTCCTTTCCTGGTTAGCATCTGTAATGGCTCAGTAAACCCATTTTTTTGAAAACTCTCAGTGTTAAGAATTTTGGCTTAATGCTTAATTTGGTTGAAAATGAAAGAAGCAATGTTATGTGTTTATAAATAAACATTTAATAAAGCAAAATTGCAGCACAAATTTGAACTGATTCAACTGATGGAGTTGAATTTTTGTTAGTTGGTAGTTAATTAGAATAGAGAAAAGAAGCAATGTTTTACAATGTGATAAATTTTATTTTTACAAAAACAGCCATATGGACTTCCACAGACTTAGTACACTATCATACAGCCCTACTCTTCTGTCTGATAGATTTGCAAAAGCCTTGGGGGTGGATGACATGAGCATATATTTTTAACAAGCCGTACCCAACTTTGTTTTTCCTACCATACTAAACTAGCACCAGCTGTTTCCTGGTGGGAAAAAATACCAAATTTTCCATTTACTTTTTGTTATTCTCTTCTTTTTAAAAACATCTTCCCCCACACGCGTACCTAGTATACACAGACACATATAAGACAGATACATAAAACGAGATGAGCTGAATAGAAAACAGAATTCTGTTCACACATGTGCATGCACACATACACACACACACACATGCACACACATGTATTCATTAACACTTTCCCAAATCTTCAAGTAAAGATAAGCCAGTAAAACAAATTGTCCTTTATCTGTCTAAAATAAATTTAGGCAAGTTACACCCCAAAAGTATATAACCCCAGTTTAAGAAATCTTGTTCTGTATAATCTTTGTTTAAAAGACCTGGAAATAATGCTAAAACTAAAAGCTAAATGAGAAGATAGTTAGAATAGCATTATGTACAGTTAAGACTTTAAATATTAAGATATACAATGTTACAATGAAACTGCTTAGATTTGAATTTTAGCTCTGCTATAAATATATTTTCATACTGGACATTGATCAATAGAAAGGAAGAGCTTTAAATGTGGTACATGAATCAAAACTTATATCATAAAAATAGAATATAGACTTCCCAAAGAAAAGAAAGAAGAAAGTATTTTCTTCTTTCTCACCCCACTGTCTTCACCCTCCATCTTTGATTTCTAGGAAATTACAAACTCCTTTCTGGTTCCTGTTACATATCTAAGCAGGGATAAGAAAAATAGCTGTCTGGAATAGCAACCAAATCTAGAGAAACAAACATGCTCTTAGCTCAATATTTTACAAGATCTATGTGGGTCTCTGTAATATCCTAATTGCTTTACAGCTTCACTTTCCACAAAATCCAAAATGCAATGGCCTCACATAACCCCAAACCTATATTAAACAGAAGCAGATGGAACTGAAAAATAATTGCCCTGAGGCTGAGGGGACAACTCAGTACTAATAGTAGCCAGTAGTAGCTGGAAGGTGTAAAAGAGAAAGCAGAAAGGGTCAAAAGAAGTAAGAGCTTTGAACTCCCTAGTAACTATATGAAGGGGTAAGCCTTGTAAGGCAGCTCTGAGAGATGGGCCTGACCACCTGGAGGCATGAGATGAATAAAGAAGCCATTCCTAAATTCCCAGTCCCACTGGATTCTGTGGGTATTGCAATGGTAGACTCAAGGTTGAAGCACTACTTTCTGCACACTTTTGAATCTTGTTCATCTTTGATTGCCTAAGTGCAAGGTATTCAGTACTGAAAATTTCCACCCCTCCTCCCTACTAGTATGGACACAAGTTTTAAAATTACACTAAGTAATATTTTGTGATTTAAAATAGGATGCATCTTTGTGAAAAATATCTTTGTTAATCTACCTCTTGGCCTTTAGAGAGAGTTTACCTCTTTGGTGCCTATACACTTGAACATTAAGACAGTATATCCCTGACCACTTATTGAAATGGTCATTCAGTTTCACTGAGTAGAAGTCTTCTAGCAGCCAGGAAACCTTTAGAACATATAGCTCTGTGGGATGTTAAATTGTTGGCTGTCCATCTTGAGAATCTACTTTGGGTCAGCTTGGTCTGTCCTGAGTTCTGATACTTCTTTTTGTGTTAATGACAAATCCTTACTTGTCAGAAGGCACAGCAACTAAATATCACATCAATGCTTTAATGTCCTCATTTTCCTCCACTTTCAATGCACTCTACAGTGTCAGTTCAACGAACAAAGTATGCTTAAGTGTGATCTATTTGGTTTGGCTAAATAGTTTAGCCTAATAGTTTGGCTTTCCAAAGAAAGAAACAACAATGCTTTAAACTCTTTCATCCTAGACGCTGTTGTGGTTTGCTTTAGAATTTGCAAGTCAAATGTATTTAAACCTATGTGACTTCGTTTCTCAATCTCTTCATCACTATCAAATATAATCTGGATTGTGAATTGGATCTTGAAACAACAACAAAAAAGGACATTAATGTAAAATATGGTGAGATCCGAATGAAATTTAGAATTTAGTCAAAATGAAGCATACTTAGTTTTTGACAAATATACCACATTTATGAAGTATCAACTTTAAGGGAAACTGGATGAGGAGTATTCAGGAACTCCGTATATCATCTTTTCATTTCATTTTTTATAATCTGAAATTATTCCAAATTTAAAGTTTATTTCTTAAAACATTACAGCTCTCAACATCTCCAAGAAAAAAAATGGAGCATTTAAAGCAATTGAAGAAAATAAAGTCATTGCCTTGTACACACCAAAAGTCTTTGGAGAAAAAACAGCAGCCCACAGCTTTTCAGATAGGCTCTTCAAAGGAAGATTAAAATTGAATCTCTGATGCATACATTTTATTGTATTCTGTTTTATTAAATAAATCAATTTCCTCTAACTAATTATCTGGAGATGGATAATTTTTTAATGTTCAAACATTATTAAGAATAAATCAATACAATACTCTAGAGGGTCATCAGATGGTATTCATGAATGAAATGTCCTGATCTCTCCCACTCACAAGATTCATACACACAGTTAATATAATACAAAGATCAAATGCATCCATTATGAAATAAATGTAAATAGGCTAAATTTATTCATTAAATCACACAAATGATTACTTTGAGTCCAAAAACAATAACCACCAAAGTATATTTCACAAGAAAAAGAATGAAAAAAATTTTTCATTCAAAAAAGTTTGAATGAAAATGGAATCATGGGTTCATATTTTCAAAACTTACCCTGTTCCTGAGATATACAAGTAACAGTAAAGTACAAACATACCTTAGTATACATAAAGGATTGTTTCTGAGAATCTCCATGGATGCCATATGCTTAAGTTTCTTATATAAATGGTACAATATTTGCTTAAATTTCTTATATAAATGGTACAATATTTATTATGTACTTATGTCACATCTACACATATACTTTAAATCTACTCTAAATTATTTTTAATACCGAAGTATTGTAAATGCTATGTCAATCATATTTATACTTTATTGTTTATAGAATAATAACAAGGAAAAATGTTGTCAAAAAGTTCAGTACAGACACAGGGTTTTTTCCAATATTTTAAATCTCAGGTTGGTTGAAGCTGCCAAGGCAGACCCCACAGATATGGAGGCCATTGTAATATGAAAAGACAATCAAACAATTTAACGGTTAAACATCATGATGAACTACAGATGGAAGGAAAAGAAAAATGATCGCTGGGACTGGATCCACAGAATAGCTCAACTCTGGAAGAGAAGTTGACAATGGAAATAACAGAAAATAAAAATAAATCCACATAAGGCCAGTGATTGTCTCACTTTTTAAAAAATCTGAAGTCTGAATCTGGTTATACCAAATGTTGAAAGGAGGGTTACAAATAACAACAAAATAATCAAAAGTTCTTACAGAGGGCTATCTGGGATTATAGTTCTACATTGGGAAGCAGAAGATTTAGAACAGCATTTGACCAGGACCAAAGGCCAGTAACCTTCCTCTTCTATACCAACATCCCAAACATCATCATGAAAAATTAGCATCAAAAAATTATAAAACTCACTTCTAGAATGAGGAACAAGGAGCTAAATGGTGACAGTAGCAAAACTACAACTCAAAAATGGATGACAAAAACAAGAGATAAACATTCCATAGAAAATGAGTATCACTTTCTCCCTAAAATTAATTCACAATACATCTGTGGTAGGCAGAATTCTTAAGATGACCCTCAAGATTAACATTCTCTTTATAATTCTCTCCCCTTGAGTGTAGACAGGTCTGTGAACATGATAAAGGGTACTCTAGTGATTATTACATTATATTGCAAAGGTGATGGGACTTTTAAGATACAATTAAGATCCTTAATCAATTGGCCTTAACATTATCCTTGAGAGCCTGACCTAATCAGGTGAGCTCTTTAAAAGAAGTCAAAGATGATTTCTCCTTTTAGCTATGGAAAAAGCAAGCCACCATTAGTTCTATAGCTCTAAGGAAACAAATTTTACCAAAAACCACTTGAGCTTGAAAGAGAACTCCAGACATCAGATGAGGCCTCAGCATTGGGTGATCCCTTAAATACAGCCTATTAAACCCTCATCTAAGATGTTCCTAGACTTCTGAAACCTTGAAAGCATACAATAATAAACAGATGTTGCTTTATGTCACTGCTCTATGGAAATTTGTTACACAACAATAAAAAAACCAATAAAATTTCCAATGCTAGGATAGACAACCAACAAAACCAATGATTGGTATAAGAATTCATTTCATATGAAATTCATCCCACAAAACTAATTAAAAAGACTCTGAAATACTGTATACAACAAATATCCAATGAGATGAATGAAAGTATCACTTCCATTACAGGACCAATGAGAAGAAAAGAATGGGGAGTGACAAACAGAAACAAAATAAGGACATGCAAAATATTCCATTAAGATACTGGGCTCACCGCATTAGGCCTCTGCCCCCCAGCCAGCCATGCTGGGCCTCGCTTAACTGCATGGACCATCTGCACCAGTCTTGCACCTGCCTCCCCATCTACCAAAGTGGGGCTCCCCCATCACCTCCATCTGGGACACTGCAACTGTCACCATAGCCCCCTCACATGGTAGCCTCCCACCAGACAGAGCCCAGAGGCAGCCTCTCACCACAGCACCACCCACTACAGTGCTGCATCTCTGAATAAGCTGCCTAACACCACCATACAGCCTACCCTTGCTGCTTTACCTCTGAAAGTAGTCACCTCCATCTTGGGATACTTCTGCTGCCATGTTCGGTTACCTCCACTACAGCCATTATCTTTTTTAGTTGGGGCAGCTTCCATCTTGGGACACCAGCTGGGGCCTAGAAGCCCAACATCAAGGTACCTACAGTCTCCCAACACCCCTCCCACCTTCAGTCACCAACCCAGCCCGGCACTTGCAGCTACGTGGCTGGCCCACAGCTCCCAATACCTGGTCCTGATCTGCCCGATACAGAATAGCTCTCCACTACAGGTGCACAGGTCCCAGTGCTAAGCCCTCAGGACCTTTAGAGAGAGAGGTTTCTGATTGAGAGGTAAAAGGGATGGAGGTGAGAGAGATAGGGTTTACAGACTAAATTAGAGACCAAGAATTGTGGGATCCACAAGCAATGTAAGGGGCTAAAACCAGGCTCCAAGAATGAACCCACAAAGTAAATTCCTGGGGTAAAGTCTTAAAACAGGGACTAGCAATTGCTATACCCCACACCCAGGAGTTCCACCTCCAACTAACCCTTCTACCCTAGTAACTGTCACCATCCTGAGGGTGGAGATATCAGTGAACTCCAGAAAATCCCACCTATTGGATGATAAAGAAAGCAAGGAAGATATTGAACTCCAATAGGAACAATCATTCAATTTTCCTTCTAGATTTTTTTTCTTTCTTTTCCCACCCTCACATCCCCAATATTTGTGAAACCAAGTACTTTTCATGCATCAGGCTACTGCAGATTGAGATGTCTGAATAGTATATTACAGTTTTGTATATTCTTTGTTTTTACATTTGTTTTATTTTTCTTTTTAACTTTTTTTAAAATTTGTTTTATTTAGGCTTACATGTTAACAGTGCAAATTGATTCATTGTACATAGATAGAGGATAACATATCAATTCTCTAGTTGTATTGTATAGAATCACAACATATATGCAGTCATACATAAAGTTAGGGTTATTATGACCATCTTATTCCACCACCTTTGCTGTCCCCATGCCCCCTCCTCCCTTACACCCCTGTGAACAGAGATCCACCATTGTTCCCATGTCCTTCCCCACATTATGGATCAGCATCCACTTATCAATGAGTACATTCGGCATTTGGTTTTCTGAGACTGGCTTACTTCACTTAGCATGATATTCTCCAACTCCATCCATTTACCTGCAAATTCCATAATTTTATTCTCTCTTATTGCTGAGTAATATTCCATCGTGTATATATACTACAGTTTCTTTATCCATTTATCTATCGAAGGGCATCTAGGTTGGTTAAACAGTTTAGCTATTGTGAATTGAGCTGCTATAAACATTGAAGTGGCTGCAGCACTGTAGTATGCTGTTTTTAAGTCTTCTGGGTATAGACCTAGGAGTGGGATAGCAGGCTCAAATGGTGGTTCCATTCCAAGTTTTCTAAGGAATCTCCATACTGCTTTCCAGATTGGTTGTACCAATTTGCAGTTCCACCAGCAATGTTTGAGCGTGCCTTTTCCCCACAACCTCGCCAACACTTATTGTTGTTTGTATTCTTGATAATTGCCATTCTGACTGGCGTGAAATAGAATCTTAGTGTAGTTTTGATTTGCATTTCTCTGATTGCTAAAGATGTTGAACACTTTTTCATATATCTGTGGATGGATTGTATATCTTCTTCTGTGAAGTTTGTGTTCAGCTCTTTGGCCCATTTATTGATTGAGTTGTTAGTTTTTTGGTGTTAAGTTATTTGAGTTCTTTATATATCCTGGAGATGAGTGCGCTATCGGATGTGTGTGTGGCAAAGATTTGTTCCCAGCATGTCGGCTCTCTGTTCACTTCATTGATTATTTCTTTTGCTGAGAAGAAGCTTTTTAGTTTGAATCCATCCCATTTGTTGATTCTTGATTTTACTTCTTATGCTATAGGAGTCTTGTTAAGGAAGTATGGTCCTAATCTGACATGATGAAGATTTGGGCCTAATAGAAGATTTTTCTTCTATTAGACGTTGGTTTTCTGGTCTGATTCCCAGGTCCTTGATCCACTTTGAGTTGAATTTTGTGCATGGTGAGAGATAGGGGTTTAGTTTCATTTTGCTGCATATGGATTTCCAGTTTTCCCAGCACCATTTGTTGAAGAGGCTATCTTTTCTCCAGTCTTGGCTCCTTTATCTAGTATAAGATAACTGTATGTAAGTGGGTTCATCTCTGTGTCTTCTATTCTCTACCATTGGTCTACATGTCTATTTTGGTGCCAGTACCATGCCATTTTTGTTACTATACCTTTGTAGTATAATCTGAGGTCTGGTTTTGTGATGCCTCCTGCTTCACTCTTCTTGTTAAGGATTGTTTTGGCTATTCTGGATCTCTTATTCTTCCAAATGAATTTCATGATTGCCTTTTCTATTTCTATAAGGAATGACGTTGGGATTTTAATTGGGATTGCAGTGAATCTATATAGCATTTTGGGAAGTATGGCCATTCTGACAATATTGACTGCCTATCCAGGAGCATGGGAGATTATTCCATCTTCTAAGGTCTTCTTCAATTTTTTCTTCAGTGTCTTGTAGTTTGCATTGTAGAGATCTTTCGCCTCTTTTGTTAAATTGATTCCCAAGTATTTTATTTTTTTGAGGCTATTGTGAATGGGATAGTTTTCCTAATTTCTCTTTCAGAAGGTTTATTACTGATGTATAGAAATGCAATTGATTTGTGGGTGTTGATTTTATATCCTGCTACTTTGCTGAAATCATTTATTAGTTCTAAAAGTTTTCTGGTAGAATTTTTTGAATCCTCTAAGTATAGAATCATGTCATCCACAAATAATGATAGTTTGAGTTCTTCTTTTCCAATTTGTATCCCTTTAATTTCTTTCATCTGTCTAATTGCTCTGGCTAGTGTTTCAAGGACTATGTTGAATAGCAGTGGTGAGAGAGGGCATCCCTGTCTAGTTCCCGTTTTCAGAGGGAATGATTCCAATTTTTCTCCATTTAGGATGATGTTGGCCTTGGGTTTAGCATAGATAGCTTTTACAAAGTTGAGGTATGTTCCTTCT
>PVHX01027121.1:0-19810 GCA_004024805.1 Geosciurus inauris | reverse complement strand
GCCCAAGGCCAATATCATCCTAAATGGAGAAAAATTGGAAGCATTCCCTCTAAAAACGGGAACAAGACAGGGATGCCCTCTCTCACCACTCTTATTCAATATAGTCCTTGAAACTCTTGCCAGAGCAATCAGACAGACGAAGGAAATTAAAGGGATACAAATAGGGAAAGAAGAACTCAAACTATCATTATTTGCAGACAATATGATTCTATACTTAGAGGATCCAAAAAATTCCACCAGAAAACTTCTAGAACTGATAAATGAGTTCAGTAAAATTGCAGGATATAAAATCAATATAAGTCAAATGCATTTCTATACATCAGCAATGAATCCTCTGAAAGAGAAATTAGAAAAACTACTCCATTCACAATAGCCTCCAAAAAAATAAAATACTTGGGAATCAATCTAACAAGAGAGGTGAAAGACCTCTACAATGAAAATTAAAAGACACTGAAGAAAGAAGTTGAAGAACATCTTAGAAGATGGAAAGACCTACTATGCTCCTGGATAGGCAGAATCAATATTATTAAAATGGCCATACTACCCAAAGCACTATACAGATTCAATGCAATCCCAATTAAAATCCCAAAGGCCTTTCTTATAGAAATAGAAAAGGCAATCATGAAATTCATTTGGAAAAATAAGAGACCGAGAATAGCCAAAGCTACCCTGAGCAAGAAGAGTGAAGCAGGAGGCATCACAATACCAGACCTTAAACTTTACTACAAAGCAATAGCAACAAAAACGGCATGGTACTGGCACCAAAACCGACATGTAGACCAATGGTACAGAAGACACAATAATGCACATAAATACAGCTATCTCATACTAGACAAAGGTGCCAAAAACATACACTGGAGAAAAGATAGCCTTTTCAACAAATGGTGCTGGGAAAACTGGAAATCCATATGCAGTAAAATGAAACTAAACCCCTATCTCTCACCATGCACAAAACTCAACTCAAAGTGGATCAAAGACCTAGGAAGTAGACCAGAGACCCTGCATCTAATTGAGGAGAAAGTAGGTCCAAATCTTCATCACGTGGGATTAGGCCCTGAATTCCTTAAAAAGACATCTATAGCACAAGAAATAAAAGCAAGAATCAATAAATGGGATGGACTTAAACTAAAAAGCTTCTTCTCAGCAAGAGAAACTATCAATGAAGTGAATAGAGCCTATATTCTGGGAGCAAATTTTTGCCACATGCACATCAGAGCACTGATCTCCAGGATATATAAAGAGCTCAAAAAACTTAACACCAAAAAACCCCAAATAATCCAATCACTAAATGGGCTAAGGAGCTGAATGGAAACTTCTCAGAAGATGATGTACAATCAATAAACATATGAAGAAATGTTCAACATCTCTAGCCATTAGAGAAATGCAAATCAAAACTACCCTCAGATTTCATCTCACCCCAGTCAGAATGGCAGCTATCCAAAATACCAGCAACAATAAGTGCTGGCGAGGATGTGGAGACAAAGGTACACTTAACATTGGTTGCACTAATTTGCAATCCCACTAGCAATCTGGAAAGCAGTATGGAGACTGCTTAAAAAACTTGGAATGGAACCACCATTTGACCAAGCTATCCCACTCCTTGGCCTATACCCTAAAGACTTAAAACAGCACACTACAGTAACACAGCCACTTCAATGTTTATAGCAGCACAATTCACAATTGCAAAACTGTGGAAGCGACCCAGATGCCCTTCAATAGATGAATGGATAAAGAAACTGTGGTACATATACACAATGGAATATTATTCAGCAATAAAAGAGAATAAAATTATGGCATTTGCAGGCAAATGGATGGAATTGGAAAGCATTATGCTAAGTGAAGCAAGCCAATCCCAAAAAACCAAATGCCGAATGGTCTCTGATTAGTGGATGCTGATGAATAAGGGAGGTGGGAATGGGAAACATAAGAGAAATAGAGAAACACTGGACACGACATGGGGGAGGCAGGGGGCAGGAAAGGGGAATGGGTATAGTAAAGATGGTTGATAAAAAATATATATAAATATATACTGTTCATTGAAAGTGCATATAAAGTTGTTTAATATGAAGAATGTAATCTGCTTATAATTTTGTGCAAAGTTAGAAAAATTATTGTAACAATTTTTTTCTATTTGCCTCAAATGTTTTCAGTGAACAGTGTGTACAGCTTCTGAAAAATTTTTTTTCTGTTATGTTTTATAACATGTATTAAAATGCAACTTTTGAGAATTCAAAAAAATTTTAAAAAAGAAAAAAAACCAAACAAAATATAGACATCAATGTACTTCATCACATTAACTTAATACAAGAATCAAGATTTCAATAGATGCAGATTTAACAAAATACATCTCTTCATGTTCACAACACTTGAAAATCTAGGGATACTATGAACATAGCTCAACACTGTAGAAGCTATCTATGCTAAACCCAAAGCTCTTATCCTTCTAATGGAGACAAAGCATTCCCCCTAGAAACAGGAGTAAGACAGGAATGCCCATTTTCACCTCTGTTCAGTAGTCCTCAAATCTCTAGCCAGAGAAACTAGACAAGAGAAATTAAAGGGACAGGAATAGAAGAACTACAACCATCTGTTCGCCGACATGATCATGTTTAGAACACCCAAGGAATTCCACCAGAAAACTTCCAGAACTCACGAACTCAGCAAAATAGCAGGACAGAAAATTAACAAATTTCATTCCTTTTCTCCATTGACCAGTCAGCCAAGAGAATTAGGAAAACTATCCCATTCACGGTAGTCTCAAAATACTTGAGAATCAAGTCTAACAAATGAGGTAAAGGTCTATGGCAGTGAAAATTACAGAGCACTACAAGAAATTGAGTAACTTAGGAAACAGATCTCTTATGTTCTTGGACAGAATATTGTCAAAATGGCCATACTACCAAAAGGATTTTACAGGTTCAATGCAATTTCCATCAAATTTCCATCAAGGACCACAGGATCATTAGACCCTGTGCCTAGTAGAAGAAAATGTAGGCTTAACTCTCCATGTTTTAGGAACTGAATTCCTCAAGAATCCAAGTACAAATAGTAAAATCAAGAATAAACGGGATGGCAAACAGAAAAGCTTCACAGTGAAAGAATTCAAGAAAATCTGTCACCTGTATCTCAGCATTAATGGCCAGGCTATATAAAGAGCTCAAAAATGTTCATGCACACATCACCCCAAATAGGCAAAAGAATTCAACAGGTACTTTAGAGAAATATGAAAAAATTCAACATTTTTAGCAAGTAGAGAAATGCAGTTTTAACTACAGAGATTCCATCTTACTCTGATAAGAATGGCAGTTATCAAGAATAAGTAACAAAAAATGTTGGTTAGGATGTAGAAGGTATACTTGCATGGCTGGTGGTACTGCAAATTGGTGCAACCATTCTGGAAAGCAGTATGGAGATTCCTCAGAACACATGGAAGGGAACCACCATTCGACCCCGTTATCCTACTCCTTGGCATATGTCCCAAGGATTTAAAGCCAGCACACTACAGTGATGCAGCCACATCAATGTATACATTAACCCAATTCATAGTCGCTAAGCTATGGAACCAACTTAGGTGTTCAGCGGATGGATACCTATGTGGTACATGTGTTTCTAGGTGTGTGTCCAGTGTAATTTTACTCAGCCGTAGAGAATGAAATGATAGTGTTGCCAATAAACGGATGAATCTGGAGACCATTGTGCTAAGTGAAGTCAGTCCTTAAGAGGCTCAATGTTTTCTAATTTGTGGAAGCTAACACAAAAAGTGGGGGTTGGGGGGGCGACAAGTGCAATGGATTAGACAAAAGGGAACTGAGGAGGAAGAGAAAGTCAATCACCTGGACATAATTTTCCCACATGTGGGAACAGGGAGTCCCGCCAGTCAGAATGGGATGCTAAGTAGCCTAAGATTTCACGCTCGTGCAATTGCATCGAAAGGATTCCACTATCATGTACAACCAAGAAGAACCCATACATGAAGACACCACCACATGATGTTCCGTAGCTGGGCCTCCATCTGCTCCTATCTGCTTTAACAATCCTCAAGTTCTTCAATGTTTCTGGAAACCTGTGTTGGCATCCTCGCTGGCACCTGCAAGCCAATCTCTTCCACTGCCACTTGTCTTCACCGTAAAATGTTTTACGTTTGTTTTCTGTGATTTCTTCCTACATGAGAAGCCTCACCTCTGCTCATGCCCCACGGAAGCTCATCAGGCCCTGTGTGTACGTTGACTGGCGGCACTTCGCCCTCCTATTACAGGTCCAGGGACAGCAGCTCTGGCAGAGGATACCTTGCACTCCCTATGCACCACAGATGGATGTTTGCTTCTCAGACATTTACTATGTATCTTGCCACTTGTGCCACTTGCTTACCATGGCATAGAAAGCACAAATCCATGGAGACCAGACCACAGGGCAGACAGGCTCTTAGAACCATCCTCCTCTAGCAACACTGGCCCATCCGTTATCTCTAGACCCTGTGGTTTCTTGATCCCCACTTCCCCTCCCAGGGCGTTTGATTTTCATGCACCATGCATGAGCTACCCCCACATGCTCAAGTACTAGGAGGAACGCAGGTTAGGTTCAAGTTAGGAAATTCACTCCTTGATTAACAGACCTTTAAATAATCATATATTCTTATGTAATAGTATTATGGAGTCTTAAAATATTACATTAATATCATTTAAAGTATAATAAAGCAATTTCACATATTTATAATATACTATTTTCATACACAAAATTCCATTTTGACAATATGTATACTGGAATGTACTTAACAGTTTAAAGATAACATGTGCTTGAATATCAAGTGGGATAATCAATTGTCTCAAGATTGACAGCTGGATACCACAGGGATGTGGGTGTAAAGGGATTCCATATCAATCCATCAAGCCCAGCAACAAATACCTTCACCCCAGAGCTTAACAAGTTTCATATTAGTGCTCTGACCATCAAATCTGAGAAAAAAATGGAGATTATTAAAAATATGAAGGTTACACATGTATGCTTTACTTAGGGTATTGCTGCATGAAACAGTTTTTTTGGTACCAGAAATTGAACCCAGGGGCACTTAACCACATAGCCCCATCCCTATCTATTTAGAAACCAGGTCTCAGTTGCCCAGTGCCTCAATAAGTTGCTGAGACTGGCTTTGAACTCTGGATCCTCCTGCCTCCACCTCCCCAACTGCTGAGATTACAGGCATGTGCCACTGTGCCCAGCCAAATTTACCATTTCCTCTGTAAATTAATGAGTAAATTTTCCTATAACCTCATAAATTTCCTCATAAGCATTATAAGCTAGATAGAGGGCTCTGGACAGTAATCTCAATATGATAGTGAGTTGGATGGATCAAACTAAGATAAAGCATCATCTTCAAAGTTAGATTAATGCTTAAGCTCAGAACCCTCCACTACAAACTCTGAATGATCCACACACAAAACAGCCAGTAACTGTCACAAATTCCTTTGCATATGTGAGAACTTTTCTAGGCAGGAGCTCCATTGCTAATTAGGAGTTATGAGGGGAGAGGTTTAGTTTTATCCTGATCTATTCCTAGAGTGATCAGCTCTTCCATTTTGCAGGTCTTCAGGCAACAGCTCCACCTGCCACCTGGCTCTGCTCTCCTGGGGACACGCAAGGATTTGCATTTGGGGGGGTGGGGGAACACAACTGATGAGTTCAGAAAGTCAGCAGGCAGGTGGTGCCCGATACGCCTCCCCATCACTGTCCATTAAAATGCCAGACAGACATTTAAAGATGAGGGAAGCTCAAAATAGCTTTGAGCACACAGTAAAGGCATATTCCTAGAAAACCATTAATTCAGCCAGACTAAAACCACTGAAGTGGAAGAAAAGCAAACCACCTCTCCTCACCTTCCAAAGATGGGGCTGAGCAAACCTCGGGTTTGTGACTCCAGCCTCTCTTCTCCCCAGAATGCACTTACCCGAAGACGAGGAACTCCAGCCCTGCTCTTGTCCAATTCATGCCTCACACCTGAGAACTGATGCTTGACGAGTCTTCACAATGTTGTTAACAAGTGGTTGTAATTGTCCAGAGGAAGTCAAAGAGAATCCAACTCCACCCCCTTCTAAAGTAATTGACACCTGTGCGCTACATGCCTGCTAAATATGTACTTTCCATATAAAATAAGCCAAAACCCTTCTGTGGTTTATACAATGTAGCTCTTCTACTCTATTCTCTACTCAACATTGCCATAAACCATTTCCTGAGAAACAGGGTCAAACTTCAAGCATTCCCTATCAGTCGGAGAAACTAGTGCTCACATTGGGAGCTAGCTCCATCAGGCTGCGTCCAAGTCAAGGTCCTTCCTTGTGCCCCGTTTTAGCAGCACACACCGTGACTACACTTTCTGCCTGTGTATACTTGCATTTGTGTGTGCACATGGATCCCATCTAAGTTTCAATCCCAACTAGAACACAGGGTAAATGGCGAAGCCTTCGGCACCAGCCCTATGTCAGAGCTGTGTCATGAGCACGCCGTGGGGCACAACCCACAGCTTGGTCTCAGTGCTGTGAACTCTGACAGTGACACCGATTTCCTTTTTTCCCCATTCTTCATCTGTCTGAATTGAGAATCAGCGCGACGGTTGCCCCACACACCAACAGCAGGCCATCCTTCCAGTGAATGTCGTCAAGTCATGATAATTACCTAATAAAAACAAATGGATGAATATTAGGAAATTTCACCAACCTCTGCAAGGGCAGAAAACCACAAAATGCTAACAGATGATTAATTGCACAACACACCTTCCAGGTTCTTACCCATTTCCCATCCAGAATGCATCGGCCATCCTTTTAACACTTCCCCCTCCTTAAAAACCACTAAATATTCCATTTTCTCTTGCAGGTACTTTCAATTCTTACTAATTCTAAATTTACCATTCTAGTCTATAGAGCTTGTGAAGTAATTCTCATACTTGGATTCCAACCCCCACTTGTCTGAGCTCTAAAACCCCTGCTTTCAGGTCATTATACCCATCATGTTTCTGTGAAATCGGGGGCTTCTTGTCATGCCTGCATCTTTGGTTTTCCTCCTCTTTAAAAGAAAATGTTATTTTCTCTTCACAATAAAGCTTGGAAAATGAAGGTCACTTTGGAGACTGAAATACAAGCAACACAGTCCTCCTGCAGCCATGGGGCACTGGAGTCCTGAAGAGCAGGCTGTGAGGAAATGTGCAAGCTGCCTGCTCTCCATTGCTCTTCCTCTTTTGTATCTTTCATGACCATCAGATTCACAAACCTGTTCGAAGATGGAAAAGTCACATATGGGAGCCCAGCGGTCGCATGGGCATAGTCCCACAGGGTGACACGTCATTGATGAGGTTGCCTCCATGGACACTTTGCTCTCCGCAACTTTCAAGTTAGAGCAACACTAGTTTCAGCCAGTGGATTCTAGTTGTGTAGGGACTGGCTCACCAGCAAGATGCAGATCATAGAACTAAATCATAAAACTACGCAGGCGGAGACGTACCTGGGCCAGTAGAGAACCATCCTCAGACCATGGCAAGGATCCAAGTTACACAGTGGACATTGTAGGGTGGACAGAGTCAGCAAGATAGATTAGCTAGACAACCCACCCAGCTCTTCATCTCTCCGCTAGGGTTTTATGACTGCTGTATGAACAATTAGTTTACTCACTAATGTGGCTCCCCTGGATGGAGCCACATCAATACCCCTGGCTTTGATCCTGTTCTATGCTGACCACCTGCCTATTTAGAAAAGTCACATTCTCACTTCAAGTCCTGCTTACATGACTTATGAGCATGCAGTATCTCTATCTGGAAGGAAGCTGTTTTTATTTTTTTGGACAATTTGCCATCTGTTTATCTGGACTATTTTATGCTGTCAGAACAAAATGCCTTATTCTGGTTAGTAGAAAAAATTATTCTGCTCATGACTGTGGTGCTGGGGAAGTCCAAAGAGCCAAGTACCATTAACTAGCTATGTCCAAACAGGGCAGAGAAGTGGAAATATCCTGTAGTAAGGACATTTGCAAAAGCAGCAACCCTGTCTTTAATAACCCTGTCTCTAGGATGGGTCCACCCCTACCAGACGTGACCTATTCTCACAAGTCAATGCCACTCCATTCTCTACAGTGGTACCTCATGACCCAATTACTCTCCACAGATCCACATCTGAGGATTTATCACCTCAACCCTGCCACACTGGGGCCAAGATTCCAGCACATGAATCCTGAGACACAACCACATTCAGGTCACTACATCGCCTTCTTTAAGTGTTACCTAGTTTATCTGAGTCTGAAGGTGAATCTGATTTTTACCCATCAAAAAAAGGGAATATAAGGGTTATTATAGGAGATAAACATTCTTTGGGAAGGACATAGCTCTTGTCTTCTTTCATCTTTCTAGCACATCTTGTTAATGTCAGGTTTGCTTCTAGAATTTACCTCCATCCTTTACTTTCCTTGGGCTTGTCACCTTTCCATCTCTGCTGGTTATTCCCTTTCATGTAAAATTTCAGTTCTTAAATACAAAAAAACACGCCCCCCCCCTCCCCGGCCCTTTATTCTCCATCATCATCTTCCTGTGTTTGGGAAGTCTAGTCTCCCCTTATGTGACACGGGTTCAATTCCACTCTAGGAAGTCCTTTACTTCTAAGGCCACCAAGGCTTTCCTAATTGCCAAATCTAATGGGGATGGGTTCCTTCTGTGGCTGCGTTTCCCAGAACCTTTCCTTCTGTACCTCCATTTATCTCACTTGCACAGCGGCTCTGACTTCCCAAGCTGGGGCTCAGTGTCTCCCATGTGGCTTCACCTCCTAGTGGTCCTCACAATGCTACCTGAACCTTTTCTCAGGCTTACTTTCTCAGCAATGTGACTTCCTGTTGGGACTTGGACTCCCAGTTTCAGTCATGACAAACCCTTGTTTCCACCTTGCCTTCCTTGTGCCGAATCTCTCAGCTTACCTGACATCCTACTAAATGAGCATTGTGTGCTCAGTGTTCCAAGATTAATTCCTTATTTTCTTTATTACATCCACCACCTCTGTAGAGACAGGGCATGTATTTAACCCAGTCCTTTCCTGATTTCACACCTACTTTTTCAATTCAGGCCCTACCACTTTTCATTGGGACTGTTCCAAGTATACAAGTGACATTCACCAACATAAGGGGAAAAAAAATTGACACGTATTGAGGAAAAACATTTTGAAGTACATTTAGAGATGGTGAAGAGACCTGACATCTCAAACTCTTACAGGTGCCCAGAATTCTAACTTACCAGTATTTTGATCCCTGATGTTTTTTCTTACATCAGGAAAAATAAAGTCTCCATTAGACTGTCCTCTGTTAAGTGACCCCCCCCCTTAACCAGCTGAGTAATAACAAAGCTGATTTGCCACTGTTATTCTGGGTCAGTGTGAAGTATTAACCACCGGCCAGGAGTAGCTTTCTCAATGGTTCCCAAGCAACTGCGAAAGGTACACCTTCCTTACACCTCTCCCACTTTCTCTCATGCCTGGTACTTGTTTATCTCCTGAGGTCAAGAATTAATTTCCATAGCCTTACATTTATAATCTATTTGTCCACAGATGCAGTTCATTATATGATGTACTCTGCTCAAAATGAGTTTATAAAATAGTGATTCCATCTCAAAAATCTTACACTTTTACATGTTTTTAGGTAGATTATCTTTATGTACCCTAATATCATAAATATCAAATATATAATAAAAACGTAGGAGTGGCCAGTCTTTTGGAAAAGCTGCAGGTGCCCAGGAAAGAATGAGCCAGATGTTTTAATCAGAGATCTTTCCAAGCTTGAAACTGTTTCACAGGACTGGGCTTCTATGAAGCCCTTCACAAGGTAATAACTTCACAGGATAATGGAGACCTTTTGTCCCTACTCTATCCTGGAAGCTCTGTCCTTTGAGCAAATGGCACTGAATTCCTAGAGTTAGTCTGCAGCATAAATGCTTTAGACTGAAAAATCACAGACGGGATCTGCAATCCTCCGTGTGCTGCCAGTAGTGGACAGGCCACTCTTGACATTCAAGACTGTTCTTTTGCAGGTGTATCCTCTTTTCTATGTTGATTTCTCCAGTAATTTGAAAAAACTGCTTCAAGCGAGAAAGTCAAACCATCTTCTAACATGACTGATACACTGGGTGGTCTTATTTTCTGTGTAAAACATTTGTCCTTCAAGAAAAGTACACACCAAACATGGGAGGTCTAAATAGTTAAGAGCTTGCAAGCAAACTAATCACCAGCAAAATGGCAAACAGCTATTAAAGAGAGTGTGTGTAAACAGACAACTGAGCTATGACTCCGGTCTAAAACGCTGGAAGGACTTAACCTCGAGCTATCATTTTACTTACTGAAAGACCCTGTGGCAGAGGTTGAAATGTGTCCTCAGGAACTCAGACTCATGCCCTCTTAGTTCTTGATGTGCTTGGTAGAGGACCAAAACCAGGACTTACGTCTGAAAAGCCCATTAAGTGACACATGGAACTTAGGAAAAAAACCTGAGCTGCCAGGATGTGACTGAGGTAATTGTCAGTGAGAGTAAGGGTTTATCTCATTCTCTCATCCATTACCTACTCACCTGAATGATTCTGCTGAGATCTGAAAAATAGGTATGATTCATTTTTATTGCAGTCACGCTGTTCCTTTTCCTTTTCTATTTCCTGGCTCTAATTCCAACCTGCTCGAGTTTAGCAGCTCTGTGATGCCTTCTTCAAACACATTCATTATTAAGTTGAGAAGCCTAAATACATAGTACCACCCTGAATATTGTCTGACAATTTCATCCTGAAAAGCACAGTACAGTTCTCAGGACTGGCAGACCCTCCTTCCACATTCTCCGTCTAGTCCTTTCCCATTCTAACTTCTGGAAGCAGCATCTGCACACATAGGTGAGGGAACTTAGCTGCGGAGCGCTTCTGTTCCTGGAGCTGTGCCTGTGTTGTCTCCGTGAACTCTGAACACTGTGGGAAGGCACAAGTTTCCGTGTGCTCAGTGTAGAAACAGGGTCCAGAGAATGAAGTCCTTGCTTCACCATTAGGAAACAGTGGCCACGGCCACCTTGGGCTGCCCGCCCCAAGCCCATGCTCCTGTTCGCCCAGCAAGGTGCGCACACCAGTGTAGAAACAGTGGACATAAGCACTTTCCTGCTGGGTGCCAGGGACGAACAGGCTGCCCCCGATGCACCTCATTACAGTAACCTAGGGGATGGGAAGGACCCCTCTCCAGGAGCTCCTGGGTTTACCAGCATCCTGGTCCATGTGTGTACTCGTGGGCCAGCCTAGACTGCATTCCACTGCGTGGGCAGGGACCACCCCCCCAATGACCCCGAGCCTTCCAAGGCCTCATTCTTCACCCTTCCCTTCCAAAGAAAACAGCTCCCAGCTTCCTCCACCTGGGCCTCCACACTGACTCCGGTGGCGCTATGGGCCGCTGGCCTCTTCCTTTGCAATGCAAGCCCGTAGCCTTGCACCGACATCCCTGCTGCCCAACACGCAGGGCCCTCTGGGAACCACTCTCAGCACTAGGTCTCATCCCCAGCCATCGTCCTGGGCCACCACTCCCTACAGCAGCCTTTAAACCTCATCTTTCAAAACTGAAGCTACATGGTCGTCTGGCCGCACCCCACCACCTGTGAGCATCGCACCCAGCCTCTCTCCCCCCAGTCTCCGAACGCCTGACGTCTTACTGCTACCCATGCTGCTGTCCCGCACCTGCTCTTGTCAAGGTCACTAAAGCTCATTACTGTCACATCCAAGGACAGGTCTCCACCAGCCTCAGGACCTGCAACCCCTGTGATGTTGCCTCATCTCCTTCCCGTGGCTTCCGTGTCTCTGAACACTCTGGAATATCCCCATCTTCCTTCCCTACATCATGAGCTTCCCCCACCTCCAAACAGGTGTGGGACACTGGGGACAAGACCAAGAACATTGCTCATGTTTTCAGGAGGATTCATCTACAGATAGCACAAGAGACAGGGGCTCCGTGAAGCAACTGCAAAATAGAGGCAGCTCTCGGGCAGCCCAATGTCTGTTGTTCAACATGTTTCCTTGGCATGAATGATCTCAGGGTTGGCAACTCAGGCAGGTGACGGCAGAGTGCATGAAACAAGTCGTCTCCAGTGATTTTTCTAAGGAGCGGCTGGAATGGCAGGAATAGCATTATAATCTTACAGGAAAGGACAAGGCCCTCAACCTGACTTGTGCAGGTAAGAGCATTTTTAAGTTGTATTTTAAGAAAATTCAGCATGAACTCCAGCCGGGGGCTCTGAGGCTAAAGCAGAACTTGAGGCTGAGAACTTCTCCCAGGAGCACAAACCTGCCATGGCCTCCGCTTCTCCGTAGTCCCCAGCCGGCACACTCCCTCAGATTCCTGCCCTCTGGTGTTCCTACAGCAGCTCCCTGAGCTCTCAGGGGGGCCAACTGTCATTGCTTTGGTTGGAAAGTGGCATAGGCTCCAGGCCGCCAGCCCTGACCCTCTCACCTCAAGTTCAGTGCAGGGTTTTGCTGTTGCTGACCACCAAGATGTTCAGGAATGTACACCATGCACGTCCCCAGCATGCCTACATCTGATGGGAATGAAACCCCAACACCTTGTACTTCATCAAGCACACCCTCAGTTCCATGCTGGTGTTTAGGAAGTGTCATAGCTTGTTTTCTCTATATAAAGTCTCTAACAAGACCAACCTCTTATTACCTGTCTGCCAGGACAGAATTAACAGAATGCTGTTTAGTTATGTCTATGGTGTAAATCTGATAAATCTTCTCATATTCAAAGACAGCAGTAGACACATTGATTTTCATCAAGAATGCAGAAAGATTAATTTGGGGCTGAATTCCAAGTCAAGGCAGTTTCACTTTTTTTGCTATAGACTTGAGGGTTAGAAGTATGATCAATCCATAAATTTCACCTCAGGTTTACTTTTTCTAGCTTGATTTCTATGAACAGATAACAGGGCACAGGCCAGGTGTGGTGGCACATGCCTGTAATCCCAGTGGCTCAGGAAGCTGAGGCAGGAGGATTCCAAGTTCAAGGCCAGCCTCAGCAAAAGCGAGGCACTAACTCACTGAGACCTGTCTTTAAAATACAAGATAGGGCTGGGGATGCGGCTCAGAGGTTAAGTGTCCGAGTTCAACCCCTAGTACCAGAAAGACAGTGCAGTTTTACTCCTGGTGTACAGCTGGAAGAGCAACCTTGATTCACTCTGCACTGTTCAAGTAGCCCTTCTATTTTTTTAAATTTTGTGCCCAGAAACTAATGTTCCTGGTTTTAGAAGAGAATCTCTTTTCCTTTACCACACCTCTGCATTAAAATAACCTCTCCAAAGGAAAAAAATGGGATTTTTTGTGTGAATGTCATTGATCATGTAAAAACTTTTATCATATTATAAAGAATCTACCATTACCTGTGCAATATCATTGCCAGGACAGTTATGTGAAGAACACATCAGTAGCAATTAATGACCCCCACCCCCAGGAAAACGGCAAAATTCCTATGGTCATAGAGAGGCATGAGTAAGCAAAGCTTGAGCAAGTTCAATACCTAGGAGTTTTGAACAGAAGTGTTTTAGAATTATGCTAGTTCTTATAGAACTATGTGCCCACGTTGATGTCCTAAGGTTATCATTTGCAATAGCTTTGAAATGATGCAATACTAGCTTCTTAGGGTGAATGTTTTTAAACCCCTTTTTCCTCAATCATTTTGGAGTATCCTTAGGCCCACCTTGATAAAGCTCCCGTTTTATAAATTAAAGCTCGGGATACATCATTGCCCACCCCCCCAATAAAGACCGCATACGTGGGAACTACCCTGAACAATTAAGCACTAGCCTCAGTCATCAGTGTGTTTCTCAGCGACACAGAACTCTTAAAGGGTCCTGTAACAGGAGCTCAGGAATGTAATGCCAGCTTGCAACCAGACAGGATTCCAGCGGGCCTCATGTTCACACACTGTCAGACCTTAGTTCCTTGTGTCCCATTGAGGCTTTATTTTATGGACTTGTTTACTTATTTGCTTTCCCTCTGCTATTTCCTGAGGAATTTATATAATCTTAAAGGTTTGATAGCATTTTAATACAAAATTTGCATTTCTGCTGGCCGTTTAGCTGAAAGAATGCACACCTTGTAACCTACATTACTCTATTTTGTCTGCTCTAGGTCTTTAACCTTATGACCTTCCTTGGGCAGCAACTGCCCTGCCATTTTTCAAGTTCCACAGACCTTAGGAACAAAGAGCAATCAAACTTGCAGCCAGAAGTGCCGGCCCATCTCCGCAAGCTCCACGCATTTCCAAGGAGCATTCTTTGCTTGTTGATGTGTTAGCTGCTCCTATCAAGTTTTGAGGGAGTTTTTCCAAACATCCTGCAGTACTCCAGCCTGAGCTTCAGTGGTCAGTCCAGGACAAGCCATGGCCAGGGGCGCTGGGTTTGACATGTCTTCTGACAGCAGAGTATAAACATGAGGCTGCAAAGTTCACGGTTCCCAGTGGACAGACATCACAGTCCTGTGAATTATTCGTGTCATTCTCTGGAGGAATTTATGACAGGCATTTGGGAGGAAAAGTTGCTAGACCTGATATACAGCTTTCCTTTCAGTTGAACCAAAACCCATTATCAGTTTTAATAGGGAAAACACTAAGTCCTTAAATGTTTGAATGCCGAAATCAGGGTGTACAGGCTGAGAGACGCAAGCGAGTTCATGCACGAGGAGCCTCAGGAGGCAGGTGTAACACCTCGGGGTCTCCCTGCCCCCACTCCAGGCAGGCCTTGTTTCCTTTCACATGTGACTGTGGGCCACTGCGGCCATATCGTCGGATGTGAAGCTCCACAGGGCACCCCTCTGCCCATGTGTACCCACAGCCATTTTCTAGACAAATGGCTTCCAGTGTTAGGTAACAACCGCCCCACAAAACCCTTACTTTTCCTGAAATAGTAGCTGGGATGATTTCCTTGTAGGATGAGCCCTTAGCTTCATATACAGAGGCAGATAGTTTAAAAGCCACTAAGCTACTCAGAACTCTACTTGATTGTCAAATTATAATTGGGACAATTACAAGTATCAAAAAGTATTTCCAGAATAAAGCCATTTGTCCCATGTTAACGACGTATTGGGGGAAGTATTTAGTATCAAAATACATTAAAAATGCTTAAAAGCTCAATTGAGTAAAAACGTGGTCCTTGCTTCCTCTAAATCCCATGCTTAAGGCTACAGCACACACACCCACAAAACCCAAGCCAGGCAGTTCTGCTTGTCCCTGAGCTATGTCACTCATCACCTTCACTTCATTAGAGTTGAACACACTTCTGCCAACCTTAGTAGCTCCTGGGTGCCACTGTGCACCTCGTCTAGCAGTTTCAGAGTGCTTTACACCAGGCTGTGATCTGGAAACCAGCTTCTGAAGGGTTCAGTCATCCACAGTAACATTAATCCACATAACCACTGAAGGTTCCTCAAAGAAACCTGATGCCTGCTACGTGGAAACAAGTCTGAAGCCGGTTACTCATCTATCTTCACTTGAGCTTCTCTGTGTATGAAGTGTGGACTGATAACAGGATCTAATCCATAAGGAAAGGTGAAAGTTAGGGTGCATTAATACAGGGGAAGCTTTCGGGACTTTGTATGACATTCCTAAGTGTTCCCAGGATGGCAACCACAATTTATAGATGAGAAAACAGATCCTTAGGGAGATGGGAGACTGGCTTACAGCCAGACCCACAGCACAGTCAAATGTCCAAATTTAGTGTTCCAAACTGTCAATCACCTACTGATGATCTCCAAGGAGCAACCAGGGCGTGATTCATGACGGCCACCGGACCTCCTCTCAGAAGGGCAGGGCAGAGGCACCTGTGTGGGTGAGTTAAAATTCCCTAAGTTTGGTTGTCTGGTTATTTGTAACAAGCTTCATGTGCGTAGAGTTACACCCAACAGGAAAGTGCACACACAGGCCTGGGGTTGCCAGCAGCAGACAACCTGCAGACAAGGGCGTACACATAATGAGAAAAAGGTAAAAGTTATGCTACAGAGGTGCCTAACACAGGGGACACAGGCATTGCATCTGTGAAGACACCAGTGGTCTGGAAGACCACCACTCTCCTGGAGATGAGATGCGGCATTCTCTAATTCAGTAGTTGCGACTCAGACTCATTAGGGAAGGACCAAGCGGATGCAGTGGGGCCTGTGTAAGGAGGCAGGCAGGCAGGCACTGTGCTTTTCCAACATTTAGTGCTCACAACTTTCATCATTTAGAAAAACAAGGGGTGGGTAGGTTTATGAGCCCGTCTGGTATTCGTCTTGTTCTAGACTGTCTCTGCTTGGGTCCACTCTAAAACAACCAGGCTGAGTCTCATTTTCTCCACTCAATTCCAAGTGAGTATTTATCAAGATAGAGTAAAAATGTCTACCATGCCGACCCCACCACATCATCTATCTCTGGACATAGAATTAACCTTTCACAGGTCAAGCACATTTATGGTCCCAGTTACGCCACTGTCTGGTCTGATACGCACGAATGCCACAAAGCAGCACTGCCTTTTAGAGCTCAGATGATGAAAACTGGCCCTTGAGCTGCACAGCACTGCAGCCAATGGCCACGTGACTGAGCTGTAGAAATGTGGCTGATACAAAGGAAGATTACATAACAGTCTTAAATAGCCACATATCTAGCAGCTAACTTATCAGACAGCACAGCACTGGACAATCCAAATCCTAATTGGTATTTCCCCAAGGCTGTGGCCTGCTGCTTGATTACATGTCTGCCACACAAGCTCCCTGTGGCTGCTTCATCTAGCCATTCAGAAACCTCGGAAGCCACCATCCCCGAATCACAATATAGCCAGACCAGATTTTCAGCTCATGTTCTGGGTAGGCTCTTGAAACACTAAGAAAAAGACAAATATATTAACCATGTTTAGGAACAAGTTAAAAATAAAAGACTTTCAGTTGCCAGCAGGTAAGGATGAAGTCAGATACCGAGTCAGTCACTGGGGGAGTCAAATGCTGGGGGCCAGAAGCATTTTAAAGCCAAAATAAAGGCAGTACAAGCAGAGCGTGCAGCTGGGTGGGTTTTTGTCTTATGAATTCAAAGAATGAGATTCACCATCAGCAAACAGTAAAAGCGAAATTTAAGAATTAAAGCAAAGCACAGCACAGCTCCTGTGGCTGAGAGGGGACTAGAGAGAGTTGCCAGTAGATGGCCACTGTCTAGGCGTTTATGTGGATCTTTAGGCTCAAGGCAGTCATCCTCCAGCCCAGGGCCAGGCCACACAGTGTCCAACAGACTCCTTGCAGCCATTAGTCCCAAGTACTGAATGAGGCGCCACAGACTCCAAGTCACGTAAGCCCTGAATTCCTGTGGACTCTAGGTCACGCACGTCTCAGTTTCAAAAATCGTTTGTAAGTTTCTCCGCAAAATCCTGCAGCTGCTGTTTGTGCTCTGCTGCCCAAGAAATCGCCCAGGGGCCCATTTCCCTATCTGTCCAGCCTCAGCTCCTGACCTTGGCGCTCTGGCTGCACAGGACACAACGTTGCAGGGTCAGTTCAGGCTGTTGTGACCGACACCACACACTGGACGCCCTCAACAACAGGCATTTGTTCTCAGCTGGGAGGCTGGGAGTCAAAGCGTCAGTATGCCCCTGATCTGGGGGGACTGAGATGACGGCCATCTCATTTTGTGTTCACTTGGCAAGTTCCCTGGTGTCATTTTTGTAAGGACACAAATCTGCCCATGACGACCCTGAACCCCATGTTCCTAGACATGCTTACCTACGAAAGGCCCCATCTCCAAAAGCACCACATGGTGTGTGTGTGGAGGGTGCAAATTAGGGTCTCAAGGAATGAATTTGGGGGTGAGGACAACTCAGAGGTTCGTCACTGGAGTCACAAATAGACATTGAAATTCTACCAGAGAACTCGTGCCTAAAGCAGGTGGAAAAGTGATGGCTTCTGTGTGACCAGCAGACAAGCTTTTGCCATTCTTAGGCCACAGACAACCTCGGCAGAAGGCAAAAATGGCCATGGCCAGTGTCTTAATGCTTCCTACCAAGAGGTGAGGTCTGTTTAGTCATTCCGTCCAGGCTGGGCCACATTATTTGTTTAGCCTAAGACCATGGGAAACAATTCATGCAGATACTCCAAGACTGCTCACCATGGGAAATCATCTCTCCTCATGGGTGATTCTAAGAAGCCACGCAGGCCACTGAAGGTCAGGGCACATAGAACAATTCATCTGAAGCTCCCCACTGAGCAAGCAGCCTCCTGCTGACCTTGGCTGCACGGAGTGGAGTGGGCCCAGCCAAGGCCAGCAGTAGCTCTACTCAAAACCCTCCTCTTAGTAAGCACCTGCCCAGTCTGGGCTAGAATATGGAAAACAATCTCCCTGTAAGTAATGGTCAAAAATTCCAATCACTTGAGATTCAAGCATCAGGAAGCCAGCACACACAATCAGGGACTGATGGCTACCCAGAGCTGTGAAGCATGCCATCAAACCAAGGAGCAAAAAGGTAAAGAGAACCTGATTATCTGAGAATTCATTTACAATAGGAGCAAGCACATCAGCTTAGAAGATAAGAAAACACCATTAAAAATTTAAATTTTAAAAACTCATGTTAAAGAAGGGGGTAGACATACGGTGAGAGAATTTGTAAACTGGTTGAAGAGAAAAAAAATCACAAAACAAATTCCTAAAGCTGGAAAGCGTGCATTAGACAGCAGCAGCAGGTACCGAGACCAGGAGAAAACCTCAAGTACTACATGAGGAGCAGACATCGTCGGATGACGTATGAAAAAAAAAAAACCCCCGAGTCCTTCACAATGAAGCCACTGTGCCAACAGATCGCAGGTCCTGAGCAAGATGATTAAATGCTGATTCCTCGTAAGTACAAAAAGGTCCAAAAAAATAATTTGAACATTACCCAAGAGAAATCTCTCAGTGACTACAATGAAGAGACTCGTCATCAATAGCAATGAACCACTAAGACTACACAATGTTCTCTGTAGAATGCTGAACTCAGCTCATCTTCCAGAGAAGAATGCAAGGACACAGTAAATTAGATCCAGAGAATCGACTACTCCTTGGCTCTCATGGAAAGAGCATTTACACTAATTCTGCAAAAAGGAAACGAAAGCCCAAAGGATTGACATGGAGGACTGCTATTAGCAAAGGTGGTGGTCACCTGATACATGTAGCTAATCCTGGGATCAGTAACAAAGACGGTAAAGAACCTGACTCCACCCAGCAGACTATTGTATGGGAAGAAAATAATTTCAATAAGGACCCACACACACAAACGCACACAGAATATCCGTCTGTGTTATGGTTGGGATCTGGAGTCTTCTTCAGAGCCTGGTGTGCTGGAGGCTTGGTCCCCAATGTAGTGATGTTCAGAGGTGGGGTTTTAGGGGAGTGACTGGATCACGGGGGCTCTCAGCTCCTCAGGGCAGTAAGCAATTTGATGGATCATCAGTTTCAGTAGACTACCAGAAGGTGGAAATGGAGCAGGGACCTACTCCATGGAGGATGTAGGTCTCCAGGGATGTGTCCTGGACGGGTTCATCTTCATGGTCTGCTTCCTGGTACCATGTCCGGAACAGCACTCCTCTGCCACACCCTTCCATGTTCCCCCTCACCGCAGGCCTGAAGCAAGGGAGCTGGCCAAGCCTGGATGGACCTGAAACTGAGACCAAATCTTTCCTCTAAGCTGTTTATGTCAGGAATTTTGGTCATAGGAACAAGCTGACTCACACAGTGAGTATGTGGAATTCCTGTAGTTAACAGCGTCTTGCCAGCATGTGAAACAGGGCTAAGCACACACCAAGCAC